>JAPFBL010000004.1:2820000-3012500 GCA_026182355.1 Hermatobates lingyangjiaoensis | reverse complement strand
TTTCTTCAGTTGAATGTTATTGCTGCTATTGATGGGTGGCTGGTAGGTGATGAAAAGTTCTGCACTGTTGACCTGGTGGTGGTATTTGCGACATGTTTCAACCATTCTCTGGTTATCTTCAGGCCTGAAGATATATATATATATATATATATATATATATATATATATATATATATATATATATATATATACTTCTACTAATATACGAACCATATAGAAGGATTTAGTAAAACTAAAATCTTAGAATCAGTAACGATTTAAGTGAAAAATTAGAAACAAAAAAAAAGATTACAATTCAAAGTTTGATAAAACACTGAATTTAGTTTATTATTGAACTTCAGTTTGATAATGATCAATATCTTTATCAGAACAAAAACATTATTTCCCTTAAATTTGTTTCGTAGTTTATAATAAATTAAGCTCCTAGTATTAATATCATATGAAGTGCGTTCATATAACACATTATTTAGTAATTAATGAATATATTATTAATTATCATTAGAACAGTATCTTCAATTTAATAAATGAATGAAACATTGATGACTCCTCCATCGACTTAATCTATAATCTCATTTTCAATATGTCCAGAGGAGGTGATTCCGGTTAATAGGATTATTGAACAGTATTACATTTAAACAGAGAAGAGCAACTCATTCTCTAACACCATCAGAATAGCTAAGCATGTATAATCATATCTCTAACCAACATACCTACATGGAACTAACAGAAGTAATAGGAATTAAAATAAAGGTTAAGGCACTTATTCAATTTAAGAAAAGAATATTATTTAATATGATAAGATTTTAGAGCTTGTTTGCTTAATTGTTATTAAGCTTCTATGGTTTTATGCCTACATCATAATTATATATGAATATACATATATAACAAGATTTTACATAAACTTGTGAAATAACAATCAATGATCAAACCACAATATGAAATGAGAAAAGAAGACCAAGGTCTTTCAACCATAATAAGCGGTATTCGTCAGAGTCATTTCCTATTTCATATTGTGGTTTGATGCGAAATGGGTGGACGCATTCACGTCTACATTCCTGTGTTTCGTGTTCTTTTTCAAAAGAGATAGTTGTGTTGTGACTGACGAAGACCGCTTGTTACGCTTGAAATATTTTAGTCTTTTTTCCCATTTCATATTGTGGTTTGATCATTTGATATACAAATATATAAAATATAAATATATTGATTTATATTAATAGAAATATAAATATATATTATATTAATATATTGATATATTAATATTTGATTAATCACTCATAGAAATTAAAATTGATTTTCTGTTTTTTCATAAAATTTTTATGAAGATATCACATTAGAAAAGTAATACTGTCTTCTATCGTGCACAAGAGTGGGAATTTCTGACCGTCCATATTCAAGTAGGTCTTGTAATACCACAGTATACCACGTACTGACTGCGAAATGACTTACATTGGATAAAGGATCTATCTATCAGTTTGATTAGTGTTTAATAATTGTTTTTTAACTTAAGATAATGTTAATGTTAAAATTGTTATAGTAATAATTATCCTTGAAAATGATCGTAGTTGATCGAAACGTCGGAATGAGTGTATGTAATCTAAATAATAAAACATTCGGTTAATTGAAACACTCCTACTTCAGTAAGAGCGGGAGTTTACAGTGTCACTTATGTGGCTTCAACTGACCTCTGTGGCACTAACAATAATCATGTATGTATAGATATGCCCCATTTATAAACAAATTCTGAACTGATAGATTTTACTTATAAAGTATATTTTCTATTTGTAAAAAAGCAACATCAGTGACCTACAATTAACTTGACCATAAGTAAGCATATTATCAAACACGTGACAATGAAATGAGATTTGGTTTTATTTGAATTTGTCTATTGTGAAACGTAAAATCAAAATTCACTAATGAAATACTATGATACTCATTTAATAATTTTATTTTTTTTTTATTGTGGCTATATCCATGTAGCACTTGTACTTCAGTTTACTGATTTAAAAAAATCTTCTATGCTGTTAGTATAATATTATAAATGACAGATGTAGCCAATGAATCAGTTATATGGCTTTTCTAATTTAACTTTTATCTAGAGATCTTTCAAGGTATTTTAGAATATCTGAGAGTAGTATGATATATAATAATTTCAAATAATTACGTAATATTACATTTTTTTATAATACTTAAATTAATACTAGTAATTTGTTGAACTCAAATTCTAGAATCAGAATTTCTTAATCTTTTTTTTTCATAGCATGCGAGATCTAGATAGACTTTTTTCAATGACCTTTCATTTTTCTTTAGTTGCCATTTAGATTAAAAAAAAAAATGTTTTATGAAATTTAAAAGGGTCAGATTCTTCAAGTATAGTTTTATAAAGACCTGCTTTCTTTCTTCTTCAGTACAGAAAACAAGACTGTTTCAGCTGGATTTATGGACTTCCCCCTTTTTTCTATCATTTTTTATTAGTTTAGTAAAATATCTAATACAAAATTTGAGATTTATTGTATCACCATTGAAATTAAATAAAATTAAGAACCATTATCTAATTATAAACAAAAATTTACTTTTTCATGCTTCAATACTACCCAAAAACGATTGACTTTTTAACACATTATGAACTGACATTAAGATTTGTAAATACATTCAATATCCAAATGAATTACAACACATTTCTTAGAAAACCATCCACTAATGGTTGATTAGCTTTTTCTTATATAGCTTTAAGAATTGAATATATTAAGATTTAATTAGTTAATAATCATATTAAATAATTAAATTATCGTGAAATTTTATTTACTACCATTTAAATTAAAATTTTTTTTGCTTCGATTCTGATAAACAATTTCTAAATCAATATAAGAAATATATTGATTAGAAGAAATCTAGTTATATGATTTAACTATAAAAAGATTTCACATAAACACGTGAAATAACAATCAATGATCAAACCACAATAAGAAAATGGGAAAGCAAGACTAAGATCTTTCAACCGTAACAAGCGGTCTTCGTCAGAGTCAAAAACCCAACTGAACAAAAACCCTCAGTTGGGTTTTTGACTCTGACGAAGACCGCTTGTTACGGTTGAAAGATCTTAGTCTTGCTTTCCCATTTTCTTATTGTGGTTTGATCAATGATTTAACTATAAATTAACTTTAAGGTTAACTATGTTAACCCAAAATAAAAAGGGTATTTTAGGTAAATTGTACTCATTAAACAAATACATCAACTACACCAGGTTGTCTGTTAACGGATATTAAGTTCTGAGTTTTTAGAGCTATACCATGTGTGGCCTTTTTCGGGTAATCTGAGTTTTTTTCCGTAGAATGCTCGTGTTAGGTATATTTTTTCTTTTGTTTGCCATATAGAGCAAAAAAAAAACATTTTCATCATTTAAAAGAATCAGATTCTCCAATTAAACAACAACAAAAATTAAATCATTAAATGATTATCTATGAGTATGATTTCATAAAGTAAATTATTTATGGGTTTGATAGTATGTATTTCATTAGTTAGTTTGATTTTACGTCTTCACAATAAATACATTTAAATAAAACCAAATCTCATTTCATTGTTACGTGTTTGATAATATGCTTACTTATGGTCAAGTTGATGTGGGCCACTGATGTTGCTTTTCTACAAATAGAATTAATCCTTTATAAGTAAAGTCTATCAGTTCATTCTGACTTGTTAAAAGGTGTTACTTTATCATGTTCACACGCTTTTAAAATCAATCATAAGTAATTTTTATAAATTTTGTTAATTGATTGTTTTAAAAAACTGATGCTTTTTCAGTTTGTGATGATGTCAGTTTGACAGTAATTTGAAAAGTATATTTAAACACTCTAGACTAGATTTAGTAGTTTAAGAAGAAAAAAATTTATTTAAAATCACATTTTAACCAAGAAAGTAAGTTTTTTATGATTCAATATTGCAATAATAACAGGATTCATCGACGCTATAGGTTCTGTTTTGGGTATAACATAAATTTGATTTATCAAACAGTGTGACCTGTTGCGTGCATCTTACTTTTGAATATTTGTTTTAGAAAGACCAATACTAGTGCAAGGGTTGTTGTTGTTGGTTCTTTCTTGTTGCTAAATATAAAACTTGGTGTTTATTCCCCATCTGCTATTTGGAATAATGTGCTGGCGCATTCAGGATACACATATATAAACACACACTCACGCACACAAACACGCGCACAAACACATCACACACACACAAACACACACACACACACACACACACACACACACATATATATATATATATATATATATATATATATATATATATAACTGACCGAGTCCCGATAAACTTTAGTTTTGTATATATATATACAAAACTAAAGTTTATATATACACACTCAGAGAGAGGCATACACATAATCAAGAACTTTGGTAACTTCATAACGTGGGAATTGGTAAAATCTTCAGGACCGCTATTCATGATTCATGATAGCTATTCTTCTCTTATAGTCAAGTAAAAAGCTAATAGACTTAAAAACGTAGAATTATTTATTTTCAAATGATGAATTTCTCTTACGTAATCTCTTTTTGTCTATTTTTATTCTGCTTTAAATGCCTTTTTTTTTTATATGTTTTCAATGATGTGTGTGACTGTATGTGTATGTGTGCATGTAACTGCAGAATAACTCAAAAACTGTAAGAAGTATTTCTCAAAAACCAAATTTATTATTTAACTTAAAAGGTTAATATTTATATGCAAGTTGTGAATTATCTTGCAAATCATGTACATGACATCGTATCTTTGTCGTGTTGCAACTTCATGTTATTTGTTGAATTTTACATTGGGTGTTTCAAGTTGGATTTCACTCAAACTTATTAGAAATAGGATCATTAACGTGTTTTTAGCATTGTACAGACTGCCAATCAGGGTTGCCTGTAGTCTAGAGCAGTGATTCCCAAAGTGTGAGCCGCGGCTCCCCATGGAGCTTCGCTATCGTCATAAGGGCGCCGCGAAATATGCAACCATCAGAATTTACCTCTACAGAAGAAGAATCTCTTATTCAGTTGTCTTGCGACACAACATTGAAGTTAAAATTTGTTAGAGTTTAACTTTCTGATTTTTTGATATCAATAAAAGAGGAATACCCACTACTTAGTTACATAGCCCTAAGGAATTAGTTTTGCAACGTCCTATTTGTGTGAAGCTGGGTTTTCGGCAGTCGTGGTAATAAAAAGTAAATACCGCTCAAAAATTAACGTCGAGCAAGAAATGAGAGTCGCTATTTCCAATTTTATTCCAAGATTTGGGAAGTTGTGCAGCGAGCATCAAGCCCATCCATCCCATTAATAGTTTTAAATTATTAAACGATGTTCAATAAGTTGTGAATTCAAAGCTCGTGTTTAATTTATTTTCCAATTAACCTAACCTTAACGAACTAACAAGTAGATTTCTAAATCCTCAAAAACTCAAAAATCAGAGTTAAATTAAATTCAGATTAAATAAATTAAAAAAAATCAGATGTACCTATTAAGGGAGCCTCGGAAAGAATCCGAAGTGTAATGGGAGCCGCAAACCGAAAAAGATTAGGAACCTCTGGTCTAGAGTCTAGAGGTCCCACGTGATATTAGCGCTGAAAATTGTAGGTTGGTTAAAATTGAACATGAATCTTCTTTTTGTTCAAAAGGGAAATGGAGAATTTTGTGCCATCGTATCTAGCATAGAATGCAAATCAGTCAGACCCAACCTGTTCAAAGTCAGGTACTCATTGAAAATCAATACTTCAATAACCTGGATTAGGGAATAATTTATATCTCCTGATATAGAATCAGCCTAGTTGTGGGCAACTCATTACTGAAATTGATGTCACTCAATAAATAAACTGCACTTTACTCCCTTGGTATAACACCAATAGTGGAAGCCTCTACTTGTTGGTGCAGGAAACACCTTTGATTTTTCGCTGCTCTACTATCTTGTTGATTCTCCAGTCCAGATATCCAGATTAACTGATTCTGATAGTGTTATTATTATGATAAAAGCCAATGAAACGCTGAACTTCCAAAATTATACTCGTTACCAGTTTCATTCTCTAAGGCTTGACGCGCTGGGCTAGTATAGGTTACTCTAGAACAGCAGTTCTCAAACTTTGTTTTCTTGTGGACCCTGGGAGCTATTTTACTATCCGTGAACCCCCCCTCTCCCTGCATACTTAAAAAAAACTTATGTGCATGAAAATTTTCAAATAGTTATCGCTTTTAGGTAAATGAAAAGTTCAGTATGAAATAATTTCATTAAAATTACAACGTGATGAAGAAATACACACGTTTTATCTTTTTAAACAATAAAATATTTCTGGATTAGTATTTTATAAAGTATACTGAAATAAATTTTAAAAGAATCAGTTATGAATATAACGTAAAAAAATGTAATATAACATATTAAAACATTGGAACACTATAACAAACTGATGAGGATATTTGACCTTATATTTTAATTATTATATTTGAATAATCTCACCGTCAGCTCACTGAGATTTGATATATTTTTCGTTATGCTATCTAGATATATACGCATGAATTAAGTTTAAACCGCAAGAAAAAAGAAAATAACAGAAATAAATGCTCTGATGACATAATGTGAAAGGCCACAGAGCATTTATTTCTATTGTTTTCCTTTTTCCTTGTTGATTAAACTTCATTGATTGCATTACGTGTTTATTGTGATTCTTCTACACATATAACCAACATAAAATAAACACTAACCGCATGCCATGGGTCCTCAGAATACTATTTTTTTTCAATGACCCTCAGTAATCTTCTGTGACCCCTGTGATCCTCACGTTGAGATCACAACTCTAGAAGAATGTGCTTAAGAGTTTTATCAACCTAGCGCTTCTCACAATTATGAAATTATTGTCCAATAAATTAATTCTCAACAGCCACTCTAAACCAATTATTAAATCATTTAACCTATTTTTAGCTATGCTAGTGTTGTTCATAAAGATTTGTTTAATCATAGTTTACTTTACATTTGACATTGGGTGATAAGGCTTTAATGTTCATTCATTTATTATATGGATTCTATATTTAGAGTAAAATGCCAACCAAATAGTTTTCATGCATTACAGGCTATTTAAAACTGTAAATAACCAATTTTCTCTCCACTTTGCAACATCTCTCTAACCATTAAAAAAACCATAATAATTAGTATTATATGAATAATCCAAAAAAATTAAAAATGTTTGTGCGCTTCATTCTAAGTGTTGTCTGTATAATAAAATAGACAGATTTTTAAAATTCACTAAAAATGCCTTCAACAGTAAATTATTTATTATTTACATTCAAAATTGACTATTAAACTAACTAACTGTTGTTTTATTAAGAGCTATAACAAGAAATAGAATATTATTGCTAGTACCAGACGATTGTTAATAATATTATTATAACTGTACATCATCTTTAATCCTTTATTTTCTTTACCCTTTGACCAGTATGACGACTTGTCCATTGTCAAGAAAAAGGCGAAAGTTTTTATTTAGAGCTATACAAGGGAATTATCCACCTTCCCTAATTCTATTATGGACTTCTTTTTCAACTTTGTATTATATTTGGAACAACATTAACTTTATTTTATTTCCTTTGTACTTGTTTTTAATTAGATTTATTTGAATTACAACTTTCTTTTTAACTTTATTTCTTTTATTAAAGTCTATTTCTTTGTATTTCACTTCATGTCAATGTATTTTTTACTGACAATGAACAAATCCAAGGGAGGTTCAGATGCATTGAAGATATAATGGTGTTAAATAGAATAATAATCATTTAACAAAAATTTCGCTCCCGGTAAGTATAGTGGACGATGATGTCATTCATTCCTCTAACTCTTCTTATCTGACTGCGGTGCAGTATTGACCAGGTTGTTTCTCATAGCCAAATCATTATGAACCAATTCTATCTTACTTAGAAAAAAATACAAGAAAATTACAATTCGTCTTGTGGCGAAATCAGTAAAAGTGTTGACATAATATTGCTTATTCATGGCTTAATTATAAAAAATTAATGTGTGCATATCATCATAGGTATTTAAAACGAAACAACAAATAAAAGTTTAAATACATATAATATGGCAATAAACAATTTTAAAATTGATACTGTTCTAAGACTTTGTATTTATAAATCATCATTTGAAAGCAAACATAATGACTAACGTCTTTATCTTTTCCGATTTTAAGTTAAAAAGTTGGCTAGGTTAACATAGGTCAGGTTAGGTTAGGTTGCAGTGGCAGTCCCACAAGGGAACACATGTATGCCGAGCATAGGCCCTTTGTGATACCACACAATGAAGATTGATTCTACAGTGGGAATCCTAAATTTAGCCTAACTGAAGTGTATTTAGAGTAGGGATTTTTAACGAGTACCTGACATTGTACAGGCTCGGGACCAACGGTTTAACGTCCTTCTCCGAGGACGACGTGCTCAGATTTATTCACCTGCTGCATGAATAAATCAAGAGCCACGTGGGGATTGAACCCCGGTCCTATCAGTTCAGAGGCGAGTACGTTAACCACTGAGCTAACCTGGACTCCCTGGCTTAACTTAAACATGTACAACAGACATTTTCACATCATGGCTTTTCCACATATTTTTATTGAAATGCCTGTTTTACGTTTGATTTGTACTGTACCACCATGAGTTTTACCTTTACTTAAAAACTCAGCTACCATATTTAAAAAAAAAAATTAGAAAATATCCAAAACTCATAGAGAGATGGAGATACAATAAATTTTTTTGTACTGAAAAGATTGAACACTTTTTTTTATCGATATTTCCCAGGTGTCCGTAAGCGCAGCATTGCTTATTACGATTTTCTTACTAGTTTATATTCTTCTTTCCTCAGCTTGCTCTATATTTATGAGTAGCTGTTGATTTTTGACCAAATTTTTCCAATATGAAGAGTACTTTCTCCATATCTTACTTAGTGTGATACTTGTTTTACCAGTTTAACTTGCACTGGTCGTCCCTAGTGAAGAGGAAGTTCCGATTTCTCTGGGACCCAGGATCACTTCCACAGATTTCATGACCATTGGCTAATCGGTGGACCTTACCCAATGGTAAAGGTTAAGGGTTTAGCTCCCTTTTGTTGTTATGCGTACAAACTCACAAGAAGATACAAATTTTCACACAGTGACTCCCGAGAGAGTTTACCCTTCTTGGTCCCCATGAGTTCAACACCAACCAGGACAACCCAAGGAAATCCTACACAGGCTGGGGGCCAGGCTAGCTCAGTTACGTGCTCGCCTCTGAACTGATAGGACCGGGGTTCGATCCTCACCTGGCCCTCGATTTATCCACGCGGGAGGTGAATAAATCTGAGCGCGTCGTCCCTCGGAGAAGGACGTTAAACCGTCGGTCCCGAGCCTGTACGATGTCAGGTACTCGTTAAAGATCCCTACTCTAAATACACTTGAGTTAGGCAAAATTTAGGACTCCCACTATAGAATCAATCTTCATTGTGTGGTATCACAAAGGGCCAATGCACGGCCTTCGTGTGTTTCCTTGTGGGACAGTCACTGCAACCTAACCTAACCTAACCTAACCTACACAGGCTACTCCCACCCTTGTCGTACCGACATTCTTTTAAGAGCTCTCGGCTAGAACTCTGGACCTAGGTTCTACCGATACTGTCTTAGCTACAGGTGACTGATCTGTTCCTCAGCCCTGAGAGAGTAAGCAACTTTTCTTTCCATATTAAAAAAAATAGCTGAAATGATACAGAAATACAGAGAAACAAACAAGTTACATATCATAAAAACTTCCGCAATTTTTCTTCTTAACCAAACTTTACTAAACCTGAAGACAGTGAAGTCAATACTTTGACCCAATTAGAATAGCATTCATAAGAGTTAAGAAGAAAATATAAGAAATAACCTATTTCATTCGCCTTTAGTTATCATCAGCAAGCTCTGTGTTATTAACAATAACAATACTGTAAGAAAATAAAATATGAATGGTTTTCTTTAATCTAAGTCGACTAAAATTTTTCAATACAAGATTTTTTTCAGGCTAAGTGGTATGAACGTTAAATGCATTACCTACAGACTAAATTACTGGAAGTATATTTTAAAATGTATTACGGTTTTTATGATGATTATTTATACAAATTTTTGTCGACATAATTGTAAGAACTCTCAATATGAGCTCGGTATGGGGAGACACGTATTTCGTGGTTTCTACTGTACTTTCTTTTAATTGAAGGCAAATAAATTCTTTTTAATAAAGCCAAAAATTGTGCATTGAATGAGTGAATTAAAATACAAAAAACAAGCCTATTCCCATTAATTTGTATTCCAATTATATATCAGTGTTTATATAGGAAGAAATTCAGATGTATGGTTCAAATCTCTTGGAAAAGTATCGTGCATTTTGAGACCTACAACTTTAAGTCCATTAACAACGGTTGCTTGTGCAAACGAAACAAACTATTTAATTGTTATCTATATGTCTATTGTAGAATTCTAGTACAAACATACGCGCACACCCTCACATAGACACATTTATAAAGTTCAATATAAACTAAGAAGTTTAGATAAATCCCGTCATTTCTGTCACTCTCACTTACCTCTCATGTTTATAGTTCAAAAAAAAAATTACAGAAAGTTAGTCTGTCTTTTTAATTTATCTATGCTTCTTGTTTTATATTGTACTTCAGCTGTCCTCTTGGGAGTTTTTCCCTCCCTAGTATGTATATATATTTATATAACACAATAAAACCTAGACACTTTTCATTAGAATTACTATTGAATGATTAATAAAAACGAACACGCAAAAACAACAACAAAGCTTAATTCAATAATTTATTGACGCATTCAGAACACTTCTTTACGTAATGATGGCGAGATGAAATTTTGAAATGAAATGATTTTTGTTGTTGTTTCTCCGTGTTCATTTCTCTTAATCGTTTGCTATATATATATAATTTGATATAACTACGTATATAATGGTAACAGTATCGACCGTGAAGTAGAAACAATATAAAATTTTATTAGGACTCGGTCAGTTCTTCAAGTTAAAACCTTACATTGGTTTAAGCCTGAAGAACTCAATGAGTCCTGCCAAAAATTTTTATTTTGTATATAAATAAATGAACATATATATAAAAATATATTTGTATACATAGCTAGTAGATCTTCTTTCAGACATGTATCACTAAAGTAAACCGAGGTCTCGGCATTTACGATCTTCAGACTGAGTGATTCGATTCTATGAACTAACTTCCTGCTAACAGGATTTAACTGGAAAGGTTATTATATATTATTAAGATTAACACAAAGAAAATACATAAAACAAATCACAGAAATTCACTTCTATATTTCGATTACCTCCTCATCAGGAAAATAGATGTGAGTCACTCCGAAGATCTTAATTCCATTTCTGTAAGAGTAATACACAGAGTAAGAAAACACACTTACAGACTCAAATTTTCGGGTAATCCGTCTTCAGGAGAAAAGAAAGGGAGACCAAGTACGTTGTAGACGCAACGGCAAGTAACTTCATATAAAAACGTGATATAACAACCAATGAGCAAATCACAATATAAAATGGGGGAAAAAAATCGTCGGATTTTTCAACCGTTACAAGCGGTCTTCGTCAGAGTCGTTTCCCATTTCATATTGATGTGTAATGGGTGGACGCATTCGCGTCTATACTCCTGTGTTCCTTCTTCTTTTTCTTTTCCTCTTCTTCTGAAGACGACAAAAAAACCATAATGATCCAGAATTATGCATGTTAGTCCCTTTTTTTTTGTATTTTCAAGTTGTAACTATAATTATGATATATATATATATGTGTATGTGTGTGTATGTATGTGTGAGCGCACATGTGTGTGTGTATATATATGCGAACGAAAAGGCTATAATCACAGTAAGAAATTCAGAAATGGTATTAGGCGCTTTTACCAAAATAATTAACCTTTATCAGACTCACATTTCAATGGTTCAGTTTGACTCTTACGAAAACTATTTATTTTAGTCTAATCATCTTAAGACCATTTCTGAATTTCTTATTTTAGATTCTAAAATGATATTTATTTCATTTGTTTATTGGATAACTTCATAACAAATAACGGACAAATTATTTAGACGAGTGTCTATAATTTCATCACTCCGCCATCACCAGAAGAGTAATAGAAAGGAGAAGGGAGAAGAATTGATGGATATCGCAGATTAATCTTAAATATATAGAGTAAATAGCAGGCCAGAGTAAAGGATTAAAAATTAAGCTTGGAAATCAATAACGTAAATACAAACATAACTAACTGCACTATTTTTATATCCTACATCAATTCCTGAACTCCATTATCAACAGCTAATCGCCTTTCATATTTTTTTGAGAAGGATGTTGAAAAATAGTATTCATAATTTATTTGTCAAGAAGGTAATGATTTATATTCTCCATATAATTTTAGTTCGAAGATATTACCTTCAAATACAGGCATCTTAATAATTATATAGAACTATTTTTTATCTTGATATAATAACTGTTTTTTACTGTAATATTATATTATTGCTAAACATAATTTATAAATTTTTAAAATCAAAGAAGTAATATTTTTACAAATCAAATATGATAGGAAGAAACACCTGCTTATCATATTAGTTAAATTAAATATGTTCTTTAATTATTGAATTTAAAATAAACTAATATATCAGTTCACTATAGAAATGACAATGCATTAACTTATTATTATTTTTAAGACTGCATTATACCAGATTGACTTACATATTAGTAACTCTTTTATATTATTGATAGATAATATATATAATAGATTGATTTAATAAATTTAATTTATCAAAACTGCGACAATATATTTTCTAATCGTTTCAAATTATGGAGTTCTACCAGTGCTAATTAAATATTTAATATTGAGAAGCCAAAAATAACTGTGATAGCTTCTGCAATAGGCCACCAGGGTGCAAAAGTCGTTGGAATGTGGTGCGCTCTGTTGAATAACTGTAGAACGTTAGTAGACCAGTTTTTTTTATTACAAGGACAATTTTTTTTTATAAATGAATAATAAAAATGAAAATTTGTACGTTTCATTTAAGCAGTGATTAGATTCAATTACATTTCTTTTAATTTTTTGTTAAAATAATTAAAAGTGTTTCAAAAATGTAATATAATCGCAAAACATTCACTTCTATATTTCTTTGAATATTATATATACATACGTCTAAATGAGGAGTATTAGATACAGAGTTATTAATTTGTTACAAAATTGAATTTTATCAAGATCGGATATATTATTATAAGTGATTCCGAATATATGGTACAGTGTAGTTATTAAAAGTTAATGCATTTTAATTATGTAACATCAAGTAAAAAAGGGAAACTTGCTGAATGTATTCGAACTTGTTGCAGTTTATTTGAAAGGTTTTCATAATAAAATAATAACATTAAAATGTTTATTAATTAAATAAAACAAATTAGTGTTAAAGACAATGCAGTATCCGTTTTGTTTAATTCGAACATTTGCTAAATACATGGGAGCATGTTAGTGGATAGCTTCCGATGACTCACCCTGTCGACGTATTGACACCAACAACCCTTCTACGAAGGTCAACCCTTCCGTAGGTCGGCTTGCCACTGTAGGGCTGCTTTATAACAGGCCCTTCAAATCCCCACTCTTCCTTCTCGGACTAGCGCAGATGTCCATGTAATTCAAGTGTGCCCAATTAATAGTCCTATCAAAACATTTTTTTTTCTTTATAATGAAAAAATGAATTCAGAAGTGTTTTATGCGAGATTAAAGTCTACCATAATAGTTCGAATTTAATTATTATCTAATTTTACCAGCTATAGTAATTTATTATATATAATATATATATATATATATATATATATATATATACTCGCAAGGACCTTGTACAAAACACCATCATTGTAAAGCAAACTAATTATCAATCCAGACTATAAATATATGAAGCCATGAAAATCATGAAACATAACCCACTAATTAATCGTCAACACACCGGGGTTTCACGCACACTGCAGCGACTAAGTGGCCAACCACCAGCTACCATCTGTATTCCGACCAGCAACATCTAAGATAATAAATGAGACAAAATGCCATAGGGAAGAATCAAAATATCGAAAAATAAGCTCGAGGCCTTATAGGCTATCTCGTTAAAGAACTACTACAAATAAATATATATACATATATATATATATAACAGTTCAAAATTTAAAATAGGTAGCACGCAAAGTAAAGAAACACACTTACAATCCGTTTTCAGGAGATAGAGAAAGGGAGACCAAGCACGTTATAGACGCAACGGGTTACTAGCCGTCCAGTAACGGGTCTTTCCGTTCATCAAGTGTATATATATATATCAATGATTAAACCACAATAAGAATGGGAAAACAAGACTAAGATCTTTCAACCGTAACAAGCGGTCTTCGTCAGAGTCAAAAACCCAACTGAATCAGTTGGGTTTTTGACTCTGACGAAGACCGCTTGTTACGGTTGAAAGATCTTAGTCTTGTTTTCCCATTCTTATTGTGGTTTAATCATTGATTGTTGTTTCACGTGTTTATGTGAAATCTTTTTATATATATAAATGATCAAACCACAATAAGAACAACTAAGAACGACTAACGACTAAGAACTTTCAACCGTAACAAGTGGTCTCGTCAGAGTCAAAAACCCAACTGAAATTGGGTTGTTGACTCTGTCAGTTGGGTTTTTGACTCTGACTCTAATGTAATACTTAGTTTTTATGCTTCAAAAAAATGTATACTTTTCATATGATATAATAAAAACTGAAACGTTTTTTTCCCATTTCATATTGTGGTTTGATCGTATATATAAAGATTTCACATAAACAAGTGAAATAACAATCAATGATCAAACCACAATATGAAATTGAAAAAAAAAAAGACTAAGATCTTTCAACCGTGACTAGCGGTCTTCGTCAGAGTCAAAATCGAACTGATGAACTAGATGCAGAAACATCATGGTAACCGGGTTGAGAGAGGTGAGAGGGAAGCGAGGTATTATAAAAATTGTTATAGTGCAGGAAGGGACAAAGGTCCAGGCTGGGATGTTTGAGGAAACAAAGGAGTACAGTAAGAAAGAGTAAAAACTATCCACTAGCTGTCAAGCCACTTAGAAGAGGCTCTTGCCCTCGTTAGCACTGAGTCAAGCCAGAACAACCCTTTACTAATGTTTACAATATTTGATCTATTAAATTTAATCACCGAGGACTCAGTAATATTTCTTAACATCGATTTTTCATAAGTAATAAATTTAGTTCTGTTGATGATGATCAACAATATGATGATTTCCATTCATCATATGCAAGTATAAAGAGCTTCTTTTTTCTTGTCTACTTACATTGTATTGGTGTTGTTTTACACGTGTTTTTAAAGATTTATAGCTTATGGCAAATATACTCGTACTCCCATGCAGTGGATATTAATGGCCATTGGACCTTAACCTTTTTCAGGTCACGCCCAAGGTAATTAACTTTTAAATTCCTGTTGCCATCTTTCTAGTAATATATTCTTATCGTTTGAAAATTAAACTAACCCTTAGTTGACATTCTAGACCTTCTTCTACTCCTATTACACTTATTTATATTTATAAGCTTCATGTCTTCAATGTGGATATCAGAAACTCTTTTCATTTGGGAAATACATTTTTTTTTCGGTTCAAACATTAGTTCAGTGGTTATCAATTTTTTCAGGTGGTACATCGCCTAATTATCTATAAAACCCTAACATTCATCACACCTTGTGATACATACAGAGTTGACCATAAGTAACTAGACACTCATTACAATGATGGATTCATGCTTTCCTGCATGACAATAATCTGACTCAGGTACTCATTCTGCAGCTGAGTTAGTAAAAATTCACGCCGCGCCTTAAGGTAAGTCTCGCCAGTAACTATAACTTCAAATAAAATGAGTCTGGGTACACCAGAACTTTGAACAGCTGCCCAAAGACACACTCCAGGAGACTGAACTTTTTTTCCTTCTACCAAAAGATGAGGATTACTTTGGGCATAATAACAACAGAGTTGTGCTGATTAACTTGCCCGTTTAAATGAAATGAGTTCGCATGTAGATAGCAAAAATGGTGACACAAAATTGTTTTATTGAAGTCAGCTGTTCTCCAGATTTTACTCTCGATTATGCTAGAATTTTATACCGTTCAATTATGATGTCATCGCAACACTTTAATTATAAGTTAATAATTTTACATTTTGCTGACATCAAGTGTAAAGCAACTTACAGGCATCTTTGTATAATGCTTATCATTTTGAAAGCAAGCTTTTTTGCTGTTGATACTTTAGTTTTAGGGTTTTCACACTCTTTCTCTCAATGCTCCTCTGCTTGTCTATGATAACCTGATGCCTTCCATAAGCAAATTCACAAGTCACATGATTTAATAATAATCTCTGCCTTGATTTATACTCCTCCAAAAATTTTCTGGTAATGTGTTACCTAATTACTTTTAAAACATGCATATTGTTAATACCACTGAGGTTAGTATGATTTATATTAGAAAGAGGTAAAACCCTTATGTTTTGTTGATATATAATTATTACGATTTAGAAAATGAACACTCCTGTTTGTACTGTAATCCAGTAGCTCACAATATTTAAAGGCGATGATACGAGTTAATATTTGAAAAACCAGAGAAATTACATCGTAATATTAGCTGGGCAATAAAGTAGAAAAGTTTTATAATTGAAATACAATAGTAATGCAGTATTTCCAAAACATACTCATGATTATGTCAATTCAGTACCAGATTTGGTAATTAATGATAGCCTTTAACTTAGATTTTTCTTTTGATCTGCCTTTATGATTAAACTATAATCCATCATTCCTTTAATCTTAATATAAATAAATTAATACAAAGAATCAAAATGCATAAATCAGTAAATTAAAGACTTATAAGAATTTATTATAAAAGAAAGTTTACTAGTAATTTAAACTAACTGTTGTTCAAGCAAAAGTTGTTTTTTTTTTGTTTTTTATTTTTTTTTATATTTATTATTGACATTAAAATAACACATTATTTTAAAGAAGAATTAATGTTTCATTTATTTTTTCCTATTTTTTTTGCAAATAAATTAATAATTTATAATTCTAATTTTAAAAAAAAATATTTTTTCTATATGCTTATTACATTTGCATGAATAATTTCAATTTAAGATTTGTAGTCAATGTGTAATGGTTCATGAAAGGTGATACTTAAAGAACGTATTAGGCCTGAGGCAAATGTCACTTGAATCTATTAAAGCACGCGCACTAAACTATTAGTACTTCTGAGTCATATATTAGAACTTTCTAAATGGTGGTAATAACAATTTATTAAAATTATTATTATATATTGTTTGTATGAATAAAATAAATTGATGTTTATATATATACAAAACTAAAATTGATCAGTGCTCGGTCAGTTCTTCAAGTTCAAATTAAACTCACATTCCCAACGTTTCGGTTTTTATTTTAAAACCTTTTACATAGGCCTACAAAACAAAGGAAATATAACAAATATTTCAATCATTTAAAAATCAAACATCCAATGAAAAGAACAATTAGTTACAAATAAAAAATTACAATAGAAATTTTGACAATAAGTTAGTGAGAAAACTTAGAGAAGCACAAAATTTTGAAACAGAAAAACTAAGTATTACATTAAAAATTTTTTTACAAGAAAAACCGAAACATGGGTAATGAGGGTTTAATTTGAACTTGAAGAACTGACTGAGTCCTGATAAACTTTAGTTTTGTTTCTATTCCACGGTCGATACTTTTATCTATATATATATATATATATATATATATATATATTATTAAAATAAGCAGCAGCTTCTGCATTGACCAGTTTCTTGTTGACACTCTCTAGTTTTCGTATCACTTTGCGGTGAGACTCTGGTAGCTTCCAAAGAAGGTTAGCAAAAGACATTAACACACACAATAAGCATAGGCCAAACACGAAAAACTAAATTTTAATCACTGTTTTAATCACTAAATTAACAAAATAAATAAAAATACGTACAACCTTTCGGCTCTCATTCGCCATCCTCAGGTATAAACTAAAATTAATTAAGTAGTTTAGTAGTTTAAGTAGTAACACTTAATTAATTTTACTTTATACTTGAGGATGGCGAATGAGAGCCGAAAGCTTGTACGTATTTTTATTTATTTTGTTAATTTAGTGATTAAAACAGTGATTAAAATTTAGTTTTTCGTGTTTGACCTATGTTTATTGTGTGTGTTAATGTCTTTTGCTAACCTTCTTTGGAAGCTACCAGAGTCTCACCGCAAAGTGATACGAAAACTAGAGAGTGTCAACAAGAAACTGGTCAATGCAGAAGCTGCTGCTTATTTTAATAACATATGCTTAAGGGAAGACCTGCTGCCATTGTACACAAATATATATATAGATAAAGATTTTACATAAACACGTGAAATAACAATCAATGATCAGTTGGGGTTTTGACTCTGACTCTGACAAAGACCGCTTGTTACGGTTGAAAGATCTTAGTCTTGTTTTCCCATCTCATATTGTGGTTTGCTCATATATATATATATATATATATATATATATATATATATATATATATATGATGTGTGTGTGTGTGTGTGTGTGTGTGTGTGTGTGTGTGCAATATGTTGCCTCTGCAACATAGAAGTGTAATTAGGAAAAAAGAACAGCTACTGAAAAAGTCGTGAATGACAATCTTCTCTGTTCTTCAACAATGTATGCTTGAATGAAGATCTGCTGCCAACTTATACAAATATATATAAACCCACACATAAAACTTCCCAAGTATGTTCCAATTGAGTCCTATTCCATAAAAACATTGAAGCAGTAACTTAGGTTATTATCAGCAATGAGTATAGTAACAGCCGATTTGGCAAATTACTACAAAAATATATCCTTAAACTCAATATTGCCAAAATTGATTGGCCAGTGTCAACCACTAAAGATGGAAACCATACAGTTTTTTATAGAAATCAATATTCAAAACACACAAAGTAGATGAAAGAACCCTAAATAGGATGATCAGAGCTAATCTTACCTGTGAAAACCCAAATGACCAGTTAGAACTCATCACGATTTATAGAAACTTAGGTTCAGCAAATATTGTTGTTAAAAATAATCTTAGCCTAAGGAAAAGCTCAAGTGGACCGCTGGAGATATGTTGACAAAGAATGCTGACCGGTTCAATATCATAAAAACCTTCCATGAATGGTCAAACGAATCGATCTACAAGAACTTTAAAATTATAAGGATAATTATTTTCAATATCCTAAAAGGAGCCAAAGCCTCTTGGGGCTAAATAATTATATATTATTTAAAATTTATTTTCCTTACCAAATTGCAACCTTCCAGTTTTAAATGTAAAATAATTATGACCAATTAATCAATTCTGTTAAAATAATAATCTTAATTTCTTAACAAATGTAAATTTTAGTAGTGGTACTTAGTTTTAAGCCTGAAGATGCTCAATGTGGATTGAAACGTAGGTGAGTTAGTATAAATTATTTTAGTGTTTTTGTGGAATGATGACTAAATTAAGAAATATAACATTTGGACAGTAAATATACACTATACCCGAGAAGTATAGGAAAAATCAGATAAAACAAGTGGAAAATTTAAGGAGAATTAACTAAATTACTACAACAAAAGGAATTCAATCTATATTTTTCTTGTATTAGATACAGGTGGAATAAATGTAACCAGAAATAGTGCTGAGGGCCCTATATCTTCATTAGTATGTTGTTAGATGTGCAATAGTTGTTAGGGTGCAGTGCTAGTGTTAGATGAGAACTGAGATGCCTGGATCACAAGTTCGTAAGAAGCAGGGACTGCGGACATTGTCTCTTGGGATGACATCAGGTAATGTTGTAATTAGGTTATCAGACATTTTGACAGCACTATATATAAATATAATTCATATGACAATAAAATGAGCAGTAGAATAAATGAGAATGAAATAGAAAAATAGAAAAAATTAACGTCCTTCAAGACAATTAATCAATGAACTCTTTTCAGTTCCTTGATAAGGTTTATTCTTGAACTAGATATATAATAAAGAAGACGTGAAGCTTTTGAGCTATTTGTAGATTCATGAAAGGGACATACAGTGTCTGATATTAATACAACACTGTATGCTTAATTTTATATTAAGCACTTTTTTTATAACATTAAACGTTTATAGATTTGTGAGAATAGGTTAGGTGGCAGTGACCATCCCATGAGAGAACACACTTAACATTTGCCACTTCATAATACCATACAATGAATATTTTTCATTCATGGTCATAATGTTTTCCTAACTCAAGTGTGATTAGATTAGCGATCTTTAACCACTCTCAGACATCGTACAGGTTTGGAAACGACGTCTCAATATCTTCTCTTTTGAGGCGACTAAAAACACAGAATTCAATTTTTATCACCTGTTTAACTGTCAAGAAATTTGAATTTTTAAAGTTAAATTTTTAGCTGTTTTTTCCCACCTTTCACACTAATATACTAAAGGCCTGAGTGAATATTGTACTCCGGTTCTAGCAGACCTACTGCGAGTTAATAAGCCACTGGGCTCCCCTGGCCCCGATATACTGAATATTACTTTCAAATAGCTAATTTATGTAAACAATGCATGCACATTTCAGTTTCTTTGTTAGTTAGAGTCTCAAAATGACAAAAAATCCTAAAGTGTAGTTATGCGTCAAAAGTGAATAAAACAAATCAAAAGGGTTTGAAAAACATTTACAACCAAACAAATACATCCATAAAAAGTTTGTTTAATGGTAGTTATGGAAGCTTAAAATTGATTGTTTGTTAGGTTTTTGAATCAAAATATAGAAAACAATGTATGTTTTGAGTATATTATGATATTTTATTAATTTTATCTGGAATCTTATATAGTCCTATGTTTGCCTAGAATATAATTAAACAACACAGCAGTTAAATATCACTTGGCAGTGTAGAAATAAGCCTTTAAATGCTATTGGATGCATGTTGAAATCGTGTTTGCTTGCAATAGAGATGAATACAGACTGCAGACTGCATCGACTCTGATTATAATTTCCTTTAGCTACCACGCTGTAATTGAAACAATAAATCCATCAAACCTATTTTCTCCTGCTCCTTATTACTTGCCCAATCAATCTGATATTAACCGAAAATTTAATAATATGCCCATTCCGTCTATTAAATGAATACATCTTGTTTACAAACAAAATCATTCTCTTTTGTATACAATATTCAAAGAGAAAAACCCAATTTGTACGAAATAACAACCCTATACCTTAAATGACACTACACTCAAATTTTAATACTATTCCCTTATTTTGCAATTAACTTACAATAATCCTATCTCTTATTTGTGTTTAATAGCTTTATTTTATTTTGAATACTTTGAATATGAATATAACTTAAAAATTATTTTTTAAGATATATATTAACATTATATTTATACTCGTACATACATATTTACGGAGATAGAAAGTCAAAACTTTTAAAATTATTTTATATAGTTCTATAATAACCAAAATTATTATTAACTTATAATAAATAACCAGCATTCTAAAATGAAAAGGGGAAAAAACATATAATAATAATCATTGTAGGGTAAAAAGTTAATGAAATAGTCTCCACATATAGAAATTTAATGGCATAAACAACCCGTTTCGAACACGTAGTGTTCTTTCTCAGGCAGCCTGAGGAAGAGCACTACGTGTTCGAAACGCGTTGTTTATACCATTAAATTGCCTGAGGAAGAACACTACGTGTTCGAAACGCGTTGTTTATACCATTACAATGCCTGAGGAAGAACACTACGTGTTCAAAACGCGTTGTTTATACCATTAAATTGCCTGAGGATGAACACTACGTGTTCGAAACGCGTTGTTTATACGATTAAATTTTTATATGTAGAGACCATTTCATTAACTTTTTACCCTACAATGAGTAAATACCACATAATAATTGATTGCACTACGTTAGAATATAATAATAATATTACTCTTAAAAATAGTTAATTTAACAGGATTGCATGTTTCAAAATGTTGGTGTATATACTTTTTCATTTCTATATTTCAAAGGAACTGCTCTGTTGAATTAAATTATCTAAGAAAAACCTAGTATTCAATTCGTGATACTAAGTATCAATTAGTATCAATTCGTGATGCTAAGAAAAATTAAGAGTGAAAATAATTTATAAAAGAATGATTGTTAATAAAAATTATTATTTAACTTAGAGTTGTTGACTTCACTGACAGAATGAATGGCGAAAAAGTGAGAGATAAGATCTTAAAGAGAAAGCAAGTTAATATGAAACTGCTTGTCAATATTTGTGTTAGAGACAAGTGACTATTAAGTTATATGGAAATAATGTCCCGTAATTTTACAGTTTTACATTCTTTTCAAATTTAAAGACTCAGATTATATTAAATAGAAATTGAAATGAAAGTCTGAAAGAATTATTTTTTTAGTGAACTGCGTACTTTCAGGTTTCTTTATATGAATTGATTTTAAAATATTTTAATCGTAATATTAGACCTGATTTGAAAGTAGATAACTACTTATCAAATTGGTTTATTTGAAAACTAACAGAAGTGCCCGATTTTGACTTTATTTTACAAACATTTAGAGATGGTATGTGTAATCCAAAATATTATTAGCAATTATATAATAATAATTAGTATATATAATTATAATTAGTAAATAATTACTGTATAATTATATACTGCAGTATATAATTATTATATAATATATATAATTATTATATATTAGTATATTATTAGTATATAATTATCATTAATTAGTACATAATTAGTACAGTTCATAACCATCATTAGATCTGGTTTATTTTACGTTTTGCAGCTTTAGATCTGAGCTCAAATTTGAATTTATTCTAATTACTCTTCTTATTTAGCACGTGGGTGGACAGAAATAACTTTGTTTTAAAGCGAGTAAACTATGATAAATGCAAACGAAATTACAATCAACTAAGAAAATCTACTTGCTACAGTATCAAGCACTTAAAATACCTGTATATCTATACAGATTTTGTCTGTCCATTGCTTAAGAATGACTAATTTCAAGTTATCTTCACATTTTGAAATTACGTTTTAAAAATACCTGTATTTTTAGGTACCTGATACAGGAGCAAGCAGGTATTGTTATAGTTGGTGTATCTGTATACCTAGCGAAACACTGCTTAAAAGTACAAACTTCGCTAATGCGCTGAATTTTCAATCTATTTAAATCTTACCTTTTATGATATCAATACAAAGATCTAATGTGAAAGTTTCAGTTTGCTATCATCGTGGTGGCTGAAGTTACTTGCGACAAATTTTTTCAACAAACAAACAGACTAAATTCTTGTAAGAGCAAATTGATTCTATAAGTGTTTCTCTAAT
The DNA here is from genome assembly GCA_026182355.1 of Hermatobates lingyangjiaoensis. NCBI lineage: Eukaryota > Metazoa > Arthropoda > Insecta > Hemiptera > Hermatobatidae > Hermatobates > Hermatobates lingyangjiaoensis. Next base: position 2,989,078 of record JAPFBL010000004.1, on the reverse strand, counting down.
CTATAAAACGAAAAGATAATTTGAAATGAGTCAGTCTTAAGCAGTGTAACGTCAAAAACATCCTTTTCTTTACACAGATAACTGTATTTGTTTAAATTTCAGGATTATTATTACTGTTAAAGTTAATATTACAATCAATTGTAATTTTTTTTTTCAAATGTTTAACATTTGTGAGGGTGTCTGGTTTAGCAAAGGTGCCTAATTGACTAGTGAGGCTGTAATTAATTTTTGCTAACTATGGTCAAGTTAATCATTTCGTTCAAAACCAGAGAATAGTCGTTTATGCCTTCACTGAAGTACTAAAATCAAACCCCTGTCTCACACCCTTCACGAGAAAACCTATTAGAGTGGAATAGCAACTTGTTTCAGCCTTTGAATGACTTGTTCCAACCTTTGAAAGACTTGTTCGTGTTAATAGAGGAGTCATAAAATGGTATCCATAATTCTTCAAGGACCTTCATTGATTTAGCATTCTCATTAGCAGACTAGTTCTGTCAGACTGTTCTTTCCTAAGGGTTTTACTTCTATCTCTGATGAGCCTAACTATGTAAACGTTTGTTCAACACAACAAGTTGAATGGATTAAAATACATTACAGTTGTTTTTTTAATAATTTTGATAGGTTCAATTATATTTAATTCTTTTTTTTATTAACGAATAAATAATTTTATTTACATGATTGAGAAATCAATTTTACAAGTATAAACAAATTATAATCAATTATATTCCTTTCAGATTTTTTCAAATATTTTCTAAATTTTTTTGCTATTATGATGAATTTTTAATATAATTATTAATAATAATAACTCTTATTATCACTTGGGTTTTGAATATTACGAAGACCGCTTGTTGCTGTTGAAAGACCTTAGTCTTGTTTTCCCATTTCATATCGTGGTTTGATCAATGATTTTACTTCACGTATTTATGTGAAATCTTTCAATAAACGTTTTTATATATATACAAAATACAAAATAAAAGTTTATCAGGATATTTTCAGTTCTTCAGGTTCAAATTCAATTCTCATTGCCAACGTTTCAGTTTTTATTAAAACATATGAAAAGTATACATTTTTTTGAAGCATAAAAACTAAGTATTACATTAGAGATTATACTGTAAAGAAAACAGTTTGTAGATTTCAGCTATGATGTTGCTGTAATAAAGCAAGTTTTAAATAAAAACCGAAACGTTAGCAATGTGAGTGTAATTTCAACCAGAAGAACTGACCGAGACTTGACAAACTTTTGTTTTGTTTCTACGTCACGGCAGATACTTCTATCAATATTAATATATACACATTCATGTATTTCACCTGCTCTCTAACAACGTGAAATATGAAAGGAATCAAAGCGTTAATCTCCTACTTTTTGTTGTGAATTATATAAATATTTATTTCACGTGTTATTGTGATAACTTGCTTGAGTATAAACATTAACATTCCTTCTACAGAACTAGATTACAGTTGCATTTATAAATTTTTGTATAAATGTTCACATAAAAGACTCAGACTCTTACAGCATTATAATATGTCAGATAAAACTGTTGAGCGTTAAAATTCAGGGTCAAATAACACCAATATTCAGTCTTAGAGTATACTAAAGTAGTGTCTTTTTCATGGTAAATAATAAAAAAAAATATCTATAATCATGGTACAGATTGGAAACTTAAATGATCATGCACCAAGAATAGATGTTTATATATATATAATTTAGTTGTAGTATTATTTGTTTAGTTAAGTTTCTTGAAACGTTGCACGTCATTGTCAACGTTCTCACCTATGGACTGGTGAATCCTGTGTTCTATACCAACTCTGGCCCTAGATTTATTCAAGTGGGAAGAGAATAAATCTGAGCACGTCATCACTCGGAGACGACGTTACGCTGTCGGTCCCGAGCCTTGACGATGTCGGATAGTCCTTATAGATCCATACTCTCATCACACTTGAGTTAATCAACATTTAGACTCCCTAATATTGTTAAATGTTTGTTTTATAGTTTCAAAATAGGAGCAATGTTCGTGTTTTGTTGTGGAACTGCTACTACAAACTAACATAATCTAATATTATTTGATAAAAATAATTGGAGGGGGGAGGGAGGATGTAAAATGCATTCCCCTCTACATCCTGGTCACATAGCTAATCTAGAACACTAACTAAAACACCCACCTCTCTTTGAGGACACTAGCCTGAAAGCATTTATCACATTATTTCAGACTAGGTTTTTAATAATAAAACAATAATAATTTAATATTTATTTTTATCGTTAGGAATATTAAACTTGACAAGAATACGCTATTGTATAAGTCCACTATTATTTTCAGATAACATGTTGCTAAGAAGTAATTTTTCATTTTCAAGGCAAACCAACAGGCTTTTTGAATATCACACTTTGTTGGCATAATTTTTTATTCAGTTCATTTAATGTATTGTTATATGAGTTTGAGTTTTCAGTCACATTGTATAATTATATTTATAAGTATTGATAAAAGTATCGACCGTAAAGTAGAAATAGAATAAAATTTTTCCACAACTCGGCCAGTTCAGGTTCAAATTAAACCTTCATTGCCAACGTTTCGGTTGAAATTTAAAACTCTCTTCATAGACAGAAATATAAAATTTTAAATTAGATAACTTAGTTTTACATTAAAGATTTTTATAAAAAGAAAGAATTTGCAAATTTCAAGACTCTCCGGTTTTAATAAACACGTGACACTGTTTATATTTATATTTCTAAGGAAAAACTTACATTTATAAGGTATTACTGAACTATATATATATATATATATATATATATATATACTAGTTTATATGAATTTTTAGAAATACAAATACATCATTAGTTGTAAATGAATTTATAATTTCCTTTCAACAGAATTAGATTAATACTGATAAAGATTGAACTTGATAGCAATAAATTATGATAACAACGAGGATATATAACAATGAATATGAATTCTGATAACGAATACTGACACTTATTAAGGGTTTCATAATAATATTTAAAGATGAATAATTATGGAGGGATTTACCCTTTGAATACAATAATTTTAATAGAACAGCTATTAAAAAGAATGAATTCAATACAAGAAAATTACCAAATGTAGTATAACCTGAAAAAAATTATTCAGGTTATACTACTGAATAATTTGATCTAAACAAATATACTATATTAAAATAATTCTTTAGCATATATAATAATTGTGAATGACCTATCTGAAATATAAGTGTTTCGAATGCTTGGAGAGACCTTGATGTGAGCTCTAAGAGAAGAAATGTTATTTCTTTATAAAGAAATGTTCTAAGAGGCTATTAAAAAATAATGCCTGACTTGTTCTTTTAACGAGAGTAAAATTATCTGTCATTAACCTTTTCCCCTTCATGGCGCAAAGATGGTGAGAAATTAAAAGGTGTTGGCAAAAATTCAAAGCCCTAATCACGTATTAGAATAGATAGGATATTTAAATTAAGACTTATAGCATTAAAAGGGTAAATAAAAAACGTGTTTTATTTTTACCATGAAGAGAACGTAATATTAAAAATTAAAGTTCATTTTAAACTTCAGACTACTTTATAAACTTTCTAGAACCATAGAAATGTTTAGGTTTGTGTGTTTGTATATATATAATGTAATTCATGTAGGGCAGGGGTTCTCAACCTTTGTTTGCTTGTGGACCCCCTAAAAGCTACTTGTGGACCCCTAAAAGCTAATTGTGGACCCCCTAAAAGCTACTTGTGGACCCCCTAAAAACTACTTGTGGACCCCCCACTCCCCCGGATACTTAAAAAACATAATTATACAAATTTATAAATAAATATTTGTTTTTAAGCAAATGAATATCGTTAATTATGAAATAATTTCATTACATCTACAACGCATGCGAAAATACAAAAATGTTTTTAAAACGATAACAAAATATTTCTTCATTAACATTTTATAAAGAACCCTGAAATAAATTGCAACCGAATAAATTTTTAATGTACCATAAAGAGAAGTGCAATAGAAAATTTTAAAACATTGCAAACTGACGAGGATATTAGGCCTTATATTTTAATTATGTTTGAATATTGTACGGCCAAAGCTTACTACGCTTTGATTTATTTTTGGTTTGCTGATAAATTTATATAAACTTAACATGGAGCCCTAACCACGTGTCATGGACCTTCAGAATACTACTTTCCTCATGGACCCGCAGTAACCCTCTGTGGACCCCTGGGGGTCCATGTGGACCACGTTGAGAACCACTGATGTAGGGTATTTAGAAACAAACCTGTCAACACAAGTTTATGTTTAGGTTTATAAGGTAGATTGTAAAATGGAAAATTGTACTTTATTAGTTATTTTTGAATGAAGCGAAGTGATTGTTAGTGTAAATAAGTATTTTATTATGAAATGTAAAAATATTGTAAAAAGATTTCCTTGATAATCGTCACTGTAGAGGTTTCCGTTCTATGAGATTTGTCCCAAATAAGCGGCTGTCCCAATTAAACAGTGTCCCAATTAAGCGGAATCCACTGTATATAAAATGATTTCACATAAACACGTGAAATAACAATCAATGATCAAAGCACAATAAGAAATAGGAAAACAAGACTAAGATCTTTCAACCGTAACAGGCGGTCTTCGTCAGAGTCAAAACCCAACTGAGTTTTATACCTTCTAAAACCCTTCTAACTTTATACATGCTGTAGCACTATGTCTTCTAAGAATAGCATGATTTTAAAATGTTACATGATTTCTCCTTTGTCTTTCAACTGTGTACTTATTATAAGTTATACACTTTTCTTTTTTGAACGTTTGCTTTCAATTTGGAAAATTAATCAATTCTATTACAAATTTCTATCGGATATACGCCCAAACATTTAAATTATCGACCCCAATAAACCTAATTAAAAACCCAAACTATAATCAATATTTTGAAACACAGTTCGTCATCACGAGGTGATTTGAATGAAAGTTAAACCAGGTTCAAGTTCCAAAAGTACGGCTATTTGTGAAATCATAAGTGTTATTATTGTAACCGAAATTTCCTTTTCACCTCTTTAGTTCACAATATATTATATAAGCAACCAAAATAAGTGTTATAATCAATTATACATGTTGCAAGATACAATCTTATCGAAATTTTTGATTGATTTAACATATAGAAAATTTACTAATGCAAATGTTTTGAATATATTATGAGATTGCAAAATGTGTGTTTGTTAAATAAGTATATGAATAAATGATAATTAAATATTAATTTGATTGCATTCTGATAGTTCTGATTAAGAATATTGTTAAAGGTAGTCTATAGACTTAAATTAAATCTTTTATAATCACACTGTAGTATCGAAATGAAAAGTAGAATGCATATTAATTGCGATTGTATTGCTTTGCGGGTCTAATGATGAATGCTGAAGAAATATATTTTTAAAGGTCATGGGCACTATGTGATGACACAATATGAGCTCCATTAGATTTCAAAAAGATTATTTTAGTGGTGATCACATTTTGGGACTACAAAGTTTAATAATGAGGTATTTTATAATTGCAATTCCATTGGTATATATTTAAAATTAAAATCAAGGAGATTAAGTTTCATATAGTTTTTACGATCTTTAACAGTTGTTAGTTTGCATAAAGTAGCCTGAATATTTTATAATATGCACGAAACTAATTAAATAATATAATGAATATAAGAGTAAACTTTTGGAATAATTAAACAATCAGTTTATTATAGAGTTTATTAGCTAATTAAGCTTAATATTTTAATTAACAATAAAAACCCTTCTTTTACTAAAAATATACAATAGTTATATTAAATCAATGAATATTATTTTATTTAATTAAGTATTAATGCAATTAGGTTGTTTATCTAACAATCAGGCTTTGATGAAAATATCCTATTTCTGACAAAATGTTTAATAGTAACAACAAAATAATCATTGCTTTTCCCATCAGAGAAACAATTTTAACTAATGAATTAATTAACAACATGCTAGATTTAGTTCTCTAATTTTTAAAATGATATATATTTAGAATTTTTCGGAATAATTACCATCCTCATTTTTTTAAGAGTTTTTTTTTGACTTATCTTCTTTTTGTGTTTGCTATATTAACAAAATTCTTTATATGTTCTTTTTTTATTTTTAATATTTACTGCCTTTTGAAGCGATAACTCGAGAACGCGTTAGTTACAAGAGCAGTTGTACTAAGAAAAATACTATAAAAATATATAAGAGGACAAATATTGCAGTTATCACTCTTCTTAATATTGCATTGTTTTTTTTATCATCTTTATTTCCAAATATACAACCACGCATATTCTGCGTAATAGGCATATGTAGTAATAGATTACACAATAATATCGATGCACATGAGCAAAGAATGGAAACTTCTCACTTTGTTTTTTTGTTTTGTTTTTGTTTTGTTGTTTTTTTTTAAGTATATTATTGTAATAGTAGATCCCTGGGCCATTTTCTCTTGGGTCGTCTTGGGGGATTCTGGAGCAAAGGATACGTACCAATGGATTTGGATGAGAGGAAAGGTTGTTGTGAAATGACTTGTAACGATCAGAGGTAAAGGTTTAGGATGAATGGAATTTTTAGATCCTTATGAATGGATTGTATTGTTAAGAAAAAAAGTTGTAAAAAAGTAGTAGTAGTAGTGGATAAATGTAGTGGATAAATTATTAAATAATAGCTCGCTCTTGTTCTCTGCGGGCAAACTTCAGAGAAGGTACTGCTTCGCACACAGCGATAGCCTTCCTGGGTGAGGAACCAGAGCCACCATGCTTCTACCACTGTCGAGTAATCGAGAAATTCACGTCAATAATATTGATCAGGTCTGAACATGATGAATCAAAAGAGTTAAACCATTTTCTTGGTTTTCAACCGTAAATGATATTTTTGTGGCCTCCGAACTATTATGTTCAAACTGTATTATGTTCAAACTGAAAACAACTTTAGAGCGTTACAAACACCAAGATGATCACATAGGTGCTAAGTAGTGAAGATGTTTACATTCACCATAAACACGTGGGCTCTTTTTTTTTAAATATTGGTTGGTTGTGTTTCTCAGGTCTTATATTACTGGATTTAGATAATTCAGTGGCCAGTCGATTACGTACTTTCCTCTGGATTGGTAGATCCTGGGTTACATACCCATTCTGGCCTTCAATCGCAATCTCACTCCTGGATCAAGTGTGATGGAAATTTAACAGAATAAACTTAGCACATTTTAAAATAATTCTGAAAGAAAAACAGTTTAGTGATAATGGAACACGAGATGTTACTTGAATTAACTAAGATACGTGTAAATGTGAAAAACTAACCTCAGCTTCTTGATACTTCTTAGTTACAACAGTGGGTAATTCTTTTATATTTTTAAATGTTAAACTATCACCATGAATAAATTGCTGATTCCTCTCTAACATATGACTTTGTTACTGTATCACGAAATGAAATACATTGTTTTTGTACTTAAACATAAAATAATATATCTTTAAGTAACTCTTCTACCAATAAAACCAGTTTTTTTCATTTTATTGATTCCCTATTAATTTGAATCAATATTTATTTAAATTATTTATTTATGAGGTTTTGTATAATAAAACTCATACTTAGAAGCATGAAACCATTAAGTTTATCCTAAAAGACATGATATGTGCTACTCAATCAAAATTCATATAAATAATGCCTTTCTGCTTATAACCAACAAATATAATTTGAAAAATTTATAACAACGAAATAAAAAGTTCTTTAGAGCCCATTAAAAATCAACAGAGAATTTACTCGGACAATAAAATTGCAGGCACACCCAAGTAATAACCCCCTATTCTCCTTAAAAAATTTTCTCAATTTAATTTAATATAACTTCAGTGTATTCTGTTTTTAACTATACTAAGTAAACAGAAATTAATTATCTCCATTTTTGAACGGACATTTTGAATGAATTACGATCATTTATTGGTCATATTCAGTAATATGCTAATTTAAAAAGATTTTTTTAGTATATAAAAAAATTTCTAATTTAGAAAAATATTACTTTATGCTAAATATGCTAATCTGGAAGCATAGCAGTTTATGCTAATATGCTAATTAAGAAGCATTGTAGTTACATTAAAGTGGTTTATTTATATAACATTGCTAATTTGAACAGACCTGTTTGTCATCATATGTCTGAATTTGAGTACTTCTTACATTTTTAAATATATTACCCTTGAAATGGGTCCAATATATTTTATTAGTGTCATTTTTTTTAATTATTTATTACACTATTGGATATATTACATTATTTTTTGTTATTATGAGCTTTAATATCTAAGGCATTGATGCAATTCAATAAATGCAAAAACTAAAAAACTGAGTTCTTTGGTGACTTTTCAAGCTTCTTATAACTGAAATAATACTGATGATTTTTAATATCTAAAATTGTTTATTAATATTTTAATAAAACAGAAATGAATAAATCAAACTATTGAAAGCTGAGAAAGCAATAAATTGAAGAAATTATTTCTAATTTGAAAGTTATAAAACTTATTATGCCTTAGAGTAAATTAAATTGATTGGAGACTATTGCCTTGAGAAATGTTATTTATGATTTAAATTTAGAAGTGCGCACCTCTAATATATCTTGTTCGGCAATAACATGCAAGAGTTTTAATAAAATAAAATGCTAGTTAAGGAATTCCAATACGGCACATTGGGAAGAATAGTTACAAATGAGTTGGAATAAATAAGTGTACGAAGCTTCGAGAAGAATTTCTGCATATTGCTGAGGAAGTATGAAGGACGCAGGGAGAATAAAGTATAAGTGCGGTTATCATTTGCTATTGCATGCTAGAAAACAAGAAACGGTTTGTTATTTATGCTTATTGGAAGGTTGAAGGGAGCATTATGCTCTCACCTAGGTGGGAAAGGATGGCAGTTTTTCTGTATGAAGCGTAAAGAGGGAAAAGAAGTGCTATTTCTGCTGAGTTAAAAATAAAGAAGAGTTAAGGGGGTTGTAGAAGGACGGAGGTAAATGAGACGGCCGTTTAAGGAAGTCTATTTAAGTATGGTATGGGTGAGGTCTTGCGTGGGTCAGAGGTCATCTTGTGCTAGGTTATGGACCTCCACCAGACCAAGGTCTCCTCTTCCCTCTTCTTTCTTCTTCATCGTCCTCCTTTGTGTTCTCTTACTTCGAATTTTAATTAACTCCAAAGAGGTCGCCTGTAAAACACTCGCCTTTTCCCCCAGTACCAATAGAGTTCCTTTTTATCGCAATTTTACACGCCTTTTATCGCATCTCCGTCACCTGTATGCTAGCATTATCTACATAAAAAATTGCATAATGAATTCTTCAGGGCAGAAAAAACTGTTGATATTCGAATAGCTCATTACGTTTTAATGGTTTAGTCATGCGTTCATTCTTTAACGAATTTTTATAATTTCCTATTAACATACCGTTCAGGAATTGATAAAACATTTCTTTCAAAATAATGAATATTTTATTTTAAGCATTATTATTCCTCAGATACAGTATCAAATTACTCCCATATTAAAAAAAATAGTATTAATTATTTCTAATAACCCGGAGTAGATGATTGAAATATAATCCATTACTAAATAGATAGATACGATTTGTTCCACCGAAGTTTGAGTTGTTGAAGAGTTTTCTTAATCATCAATATCATGTTATAAAGTATATACAATGCTCTCTCTTCTCTCAAAAAGGAAAGTTATCAAGAAACTGTCTTACAGGGGTTAAGAAAATGAAACTCATGTTCCAAAGAAATTAATAGCTTGAGGATATCCTGCAGAAGAATCCTGAAACCCTTGAAGGTAAAACTGTGCAACTAGGGGGTAAGAGTTACAAAACGGCAACTACTAAATTTAAATACAACCAAAAAAAAAAAAAAAATTCAGACATTTTTCTAGAACTCAGGAGCTAGGGTAACGTATTTGCTTCTGGACTGTGGTAGATCAGGATTCAATGGGGCCCTCGATTTCTTCACTTGGAAGTTGATTAAATCTGAGCACGTTCCACAGAGAGGATGTTAAGCAGTTGGTTCCAAGCTTGTGAGATACTAAGTACTCGATAAAAATCCGTACTGTAACCTTATAACTCCTATGTAGAATTGTGTGTTATCATAGAGGGCAGGGCGTATGAGTTCTTTTGCGTGACTGCCAGTGCAACCAACCTAATCTTTTGAAACCTAATTTAAAGCTTTCATCATTGAAGGTATGGCATATTTTTCTTAGCATATTATATGACAAAGGAATTAGAACAAAACCCGGTTTTAATAAGATCTCTAGTTATTATATAAAAATTTAAGAATACATCATTAAAGAAAAACTAATTTTCCAAATAAAATCCCATTTGATTTCTTTTAGTATTTTATTAAAATTAAACACAATAGTTTTCTGAGTAACTATTAAAGAGAGAAGGCCTCAAAGATTTGCTCAAAGATGCTTCCAGAAGATAAAAAAAAATGCAGTCATCAATTTCATTTTATCCCTCAGTAGAGGTTAATATTACAAGATCCTTTTAATTTTCTTCCATTCAATGAAGTTGCTTTGTTTCGTATCCACGTCTTTTTTTCTAAGGGTTTAGAATCGAATGAAAGAATGTGAAAAAATTTTATAAGACATTTTGGTAAACTATAGAGGAATAAAAAAAATTCTAGATCACTTGTGAATCAGTTGTGATTCCTACGAACTGAACATCAGGACAAAGTCCGCCTGATTAAACTTTTATGTAGGAACATTTGGTCTGAAACTAAAATTTTGTCATTTCAGCTTGGTTGATGATTATTGTAGATAGAGAACTGTATGCCAGTTTAGATGTGTTATTTTATATTTGGCCAACAAACACATCTATTCGGCTATTCTATTCGATATATATATAAATTGATAAAAGTATCGAACGTGAAATAGAAACAAAATTAAAGTTTATCAGGACTTGGAGAGTTCTTCAGGATCAAATTAAACTATTTCATCCCTTTTATAGAACTATAAAAAATGTTTTTAATAAAAACTAAAACGTTGGTAATGATAAATCTGAAGAACTGTCTGACCGCGTCCTGATAAACTTTAATTTTGTATATATACATATATATATATAACCCCGCCTCTCCTACAGACGCCCCCCTAACCTAGGTAACCTCTTCTCTCACAGGGACTTGACGTCCAGGAGTGCCATCACCCGTCTGTGGGTGCTAAGAGTTGCGAACGACTGGGGTACCTGACTTGTCCGCTTCTCAATCCCCTTCCACACTTCACTCCACCTTCCTGTAACCAGCCCTTCCCTGTTGCTAAGGATTGCTCTTGTACATCCAAAAACTGTGTATACAAATTAGATTGTACTCGTTGTGATGCGTTCTACGTAGGACTGTCCTCTAACAAGCTCAGCCTCCGTATGAACGGTCATACAGCATCCGTAAACAACCATTCCGATTTACCTGTTGCCATCAATGCCAACTCCCACAGCCTACCCTTCAATGATTGCTACAGTGTGCAGATTCTGCGACAGATCCCCCCTGATGACAATACCGTGACCCTTAATGCCTCTGAAGAGGCATACATTTAGTTACTCGGGGCGCGCAGTGCACCTGGACTAAACCTTAAAAGGTAATTTTTTTTTTAATATATAGATATGTTTTATACTTTTTTTGGTATTTTTTCCTCTCTCTTTCCTCTTCTATTTTTCTGTAATTATTTATTTATTTCCTTTTTATTCCTTATTTCCAGTTTGATCTATACATTATATATTATATTTTATTTTATTTTTTAAGACACTCATTCCTAACCAGTTTCCCTTTTACATCTTTTTATCCAACTTTATCTTTTATGGATTATTGGGGATATATTTTGTAGCACTATATTTTGTTCAATTTTTTTTAATATCTTCTACAATTCTTTCTGAATCATTTATATTTTCCCAACTTGTATTGCTTATCTGTATTTCTGTTTATATTTTCTCTTAATTCTATTTCTTAATTCTGTTACTAACTATCAAGACCGGGCACGGGGAGCATGCGTCTACAACGTGCTTGGTCTCCCTTTCTTTTTTCTCCTGAAGACGGATTGCCCGAAAATTTGAGTTTGCAAGTGTGTTTCTTTACTTTGTGTACTAACTATCTTCAATTTTGAACTGTTATTGTGTCCAGTTTGGATCGTTTTTCCGTTTATCAAGTGAATATACATACATACATAATATATAAATATATATAAACCAATTAAAAAGAAGATAGATAGACACAGATACAGATACAGATAGACACAGGAATAACTAGCTTCTATATTTCGACCATCGTCGTCATCAGGAGGCGGAGAGTCCCGCAGGAAGGAGGAGCGGCGGACTGAACACGAACAGTAGCAGCACAACCGTTATTCAGTACCCCCACAACAACGACCCAGCGAGAAGGGAGGAGCAGGAAGTGAAAGCCAAAATAAAAGTAAAAAACGAATAAAAACATAATAACAACATAAAAAATTAGGAGATAAAAAACCTTTTAAAATAATTATAATAATAATTAACGGTTGAAATTTGGTCCAGGGGAAGAACGAGCAGCAAGCAAGCATATGTATGCATCCTCAGAAGCTCTTAATGTAACTTCGGTATTAGAATCCGGGATCTGATTAAGTATTTGAACTCGGAAACAGTCATTGAAGCTGAGGCCATAAATATATATATTTATATTATTATTACTATATTATATATATTTTATTATATATATATAAAAAGATTTCACATAAACACGTGAAATAACAATCAATGATCAAACCACAATAAGAAAATGGGAAAGCAAGACTGAGATCTTTCAACCGTAACAAGTGGTCTTCGTCAGAGTCAAAAACCCAACTGAACACTAGTTGCAGAAAACATCTGGTGAGGAGTTGAGAAGAGTGGGAGGGAAGAGTAGTATTTTAAAAGGGTGAAAGCGCAGGAAAGGACTAATGTCCAGAAAGGGATGTTTGGGGAAACAAAGAAGTACAGTAAGAAAAAGTAAAAAAATATCCGCTAGCTGTCAACCCTCTTTGAAGTGGCTATTGCCCTCGTGACGAAAGTATCCAGTTTGAAGAGACCGTTACTAATGTTTATAATATTAGATCTATTAAATTTAATTAGAGACGATTCAATAATATTTCTTAACAACATTGATTTTTCATAGGTAATAAATTTAGCTCCTGTCCAATCAATATGATGATTTTCATTTTTTATATGCAAGAATAAGGCACTACTTTTTTCCTGCCTACTTACGTTGTGTTGGTGTTGTTTTACACGTGTCTTTAATGATTTTCCAGTTTGACCAATATAAATTGTATGGCAATTTTTGCACGGAATTTTATAAATACCAGCGTACTCCAATTCGCTGGGAGAGTTTTTTATTAACATATTACCCACTTTATTACGATTAGAAAACACTATATTAAAATCAAGTTGTTTGGCTAATATTGGAAGGGGGTCCAATGATTCATGGTATGGCAAAACTATAGAATTTGATAATAAAAGGAGCTCTGTTGAGGTATTAGAGAAAGTTTTTTTAGCACCCTTCAAAGCTAAATCGATATAAGAAGAGGGGTATTTTAATGAAAGGGCAATTGGCCTAATGTTATTAATCTCTTCATTAAGGAATTCAGGGGAGCAAACTCTTAACGCCCTCAAAAACATATTTCTAAAAACAGAAATTTTAACATTTTTTGGATGCGAAGAATAAAATTGAACGTATGCAAGTACATTCATAGGTTTTCTATATACACTAAAGCGTAACTCATTAGGTAACCTATGGATCAGGACATCTAAGAAGAGCAAATTACCACTTATTTCTTCTTCCATTGTGAATTTGATTGTCGGCACTAATGAATTTAAGGTTGTTACGAAATTAACTTTATTTAAAGAATTGGGACAAATGCAAAGAATATCGTCAACATATCTATACCATTTTGCCCAAAAATTTTAAATGACAATGGAGTTCATATTATGCAAAAAAAGGTGTAACTAAAAATGTAACCAAACAAATCCAGATAATCACCACTTTAATATGTATCTATAATTTACTATAATATTAAAAAAAATAAATTTAAAGATAAATGGTGATATGTTGCACGTTTTAGTTGGTTAGATATTATAAAAATCCCTAATAACCGATATCTTAATTCCATAAAATTTTTGCTAGGACAATGTAAATTCATACCTTGGTTATCAATTATTAGAACTCTAAGAATTCGGAATTCGAACAAAAATTTCCGGATATTTAGATTCGATTGTCGCAAAAATGTAGGAATTAGAACACACCCATGATAGGTCGAGAAGACATGACGATGCTTATTCGTCCAAATGAAAAAAAAACTCCATAGTTTTGAGGAATTTGATAGTCCAGATAAAGCCATCACAGCTTTAAATTTTTTTAATGACGTTATCATCAGCCACTAATCTAAATAAAGGTTGCTTTCTTAATATCTTTCGTTGTAAGTTCATGTTAAAATACTTTTTAAAAAAAATCGTTTTCTAGTTTGAACGGATTCAATTTATTTACATTATTTTTAAAACTCGTTTCGGAACACATCAATAGGATCTTTGAACTGTCTTCTGGATCCGATCATGGTTGATCATACATGATCTTCTAGAACAAACTGTACATAATAGTGTGATAATCGAGAGCAAATATTGTAATATTTAGAAGTTATTGCAACTCCAGGAACATTTAGTAGACATTTGGTAGAACGTTGGGGTTCCGGAGAACACGGTTTATGGAAACTGAACGAGATAGCATAGTATCAAACAGGAATAATAATAGCTGTATTAGTTTGTTCTTCTTGAAAATTGTTTTATACTATATGGTAGTTATAATACCTAATGATAAGTAACAGTCATAACCGGATTAAATAAAGTAGCCTCATTAAGATCAGTATTACTCCACTATTGTGGCGCGGCGCTTTACTGTGTCGCGTGATTCTTGAAGTGTGCCGCCAAATTTTACGGATGCATACAGTAAAGTAGCGGAGGAGACTTTTGGTGAATGCAGTTTGTTGCCTGGGCATGCATCGAGAAGAAATATAGAGCAGAACGAAATATAGATCTAGATTCTAAATCATGGAATGAGAGTAGCGTTATCGTTATTACGCCCAAATATAAATGTAGTTATCCAAAAACACCATCCTCAAATTTCACATTAAATACAGTTTATAATTTATCATGAAATAAACATTTTATTTACTTTGTAATGATATATTACTTTACATTCCATTGAAAATTATTATCGCCTGCTATTTTTATAATATACATCGTATTACAGGCACAACAGTTAATTAACTATGTTTTTTTTTATTTTATCTAATTGTTAGCGGACCACGAAGTTTTTAAATTATTAAAAATGTAGTTGAGAATCACTGATCTAGATCATCAAAGTTATGCAACATTAGGAGTGGTTAGGACTTGGATAGGTGACAACACGTACCCTTGGCATCTTCGAGTAATATAGCACAGGCTTGGTTATAAAACATGTTCGAAACAATTAACGGGGCCCAGTTTCGCTCCTTGTAAAGTGCAAAAATGACTATAACTTTGTAAAGTCCCTCTATGGGAGATGATGGTAGCTGAAAAGAAAAACCTAATAAAGAGTTGTCACCAGAAACAAGTTACTGATTTTTACAATTTTTTTTTTGTATATTACAATGATAAAGTAACAGAAAACAATTTTTTTTTGACACTTGTTAAACTGTTGTGCTCAAAGTAGTGAAAGTAAGAATGATTTAATGATGCTAGTCGCGAGAGATAAGGGTGTGGTGAGGTTTTTTTCTTCCTGCAGTCTCTTTTTAGTTGAGATTATTTGCATGCACGCTGAAGGCTTGATGGTGGGGAGGGGGGTAGGCTGCAAGCTGCACCACTGCACCTCCCCCCTTTCACATTGGCACTAAATCTCGCAGACTTCCCAAGGTTCACTTCACCATATCTCCTTCCTCACATCACCTACAGATAGCGCCGTTTCATCCTTCCATATCAATCATCATTTACATACTCTATAAATTAATCAAACCCGTCCCCCCTTCCTTTTCTTGAATTAATATTGATATCTCCCTATATCCTTCATCTATACCTGCGCCTGTCACAGCCCATATCTACAATCAAACTATTGTGCGTCAACTATTCCATTAATAATTGAATTGGTTTAAACAGTACTCTAAAACTTTCAAGAAATTAACTCAGAGTAGAAAAAATATATTTTCTTTTAACAAAAAAAAGAGTACATAAAAAATAAATTAATAATAAAATAAATTGAGCCATAATCAGATGAATGCACACACAATATAACTATAAGACATTTCGGAATCTTATAAGGTTTATCATTACATGAGGTAATACCCTGGGTGTATTTAAATGGAACTTACACTCATACTTCGGTTTTACAGACCTTCCCTTAACGGATTTTGGATGCAGCAGAAGAAATTTAAAGCTTCAGACTCGTTTATATCGGTCAAACGTAAACAGATGTTTCCGCAGTTGACTATTAGATGACCTGTAGTCACTTTCCTTACAGCAGTGTAGTTGTTTGGTCCTAGTTTTTCAAACTCCTTGGCCTTTTTTTGTGTGTTGTTTGTGAAAAATTTAACATTTTTTTAACCATGGTATCTAAAATAAATACAGTTGAATCGGAAACTTTGTACAATCGAGAATTTTGGACAACTATCCAGCCCTTTAAGTCTGTAGAACTGAGGTATGAGTGTCACGAAAATCTTAACCCTGAGGCATGGCCAAACCATAACTAGCAAAATTTAAACTGATGAAATTTCATAACATCTGCAAAACGTATGCACCATATGAGTGTAATGATTGAACCAACCTTTCCCCTCTGTCACTTATAGAAAGTTTTGGGTTTGGATCAATTCAAACTTGACACCACTGCAAGATAAAAGGTACATTACATTGAAATAACTACAATCTATAATGAGAAGAATTATATGGCTAAAGCCTGACGTTTTATTGTCAAACAAAAAAAGAACTGTTGAACTGTTTAACTGTTATGGTGCAAAAAAAACAAAATTACAGGGGATTGGATAGTAACTCCCTATTTGTTTTAAAAAAATATAATTTACGTTTTTGATAAAAAAAAAAGTAAATTTATACTTTTAATTTATAAAAGTTATCTTTGATCAAATTTTTAATGTATGTTTCTGAATATATGAAAATCTAAATTGTCCTGTTATTCTTTTCACAGTGATTATTTTAAGAGTGATGACTGGACGCCTAACTCTGAACGAGGAGGCTCAGTTAGCGGCACGCAATGAAGTTTAAAAATCAGTTGTTCAAATACAAGGGTTCTGACGTCAAATCAGAGGAGTACATGATCAGATTAATGAGGGAACTATTAAAAACGGGCACGCAAAACTTGTGGTAACACTTTCAATTAATGTTTAATGCTTAAAAATAATGACCCCTTTTATTCATATAATTACTTTTAATTAATAAAGTAATTATACTTAAAAAAAATTTAATATATTTAACTAATTAAATAATAAATTCATTTTAAAGAAAGCTCAAAAATGACTGAAATTGTTCTCAATTAAGCTTTTGTCTCTACTTTCTATATCAAATAAACAAAACAAATTTACTAGGGTCGAGAATAGTTTTGATATTGTGCTAATTAAACAAAAATAATATTTTAAAACCCCTTGAAACCAATGAAATTAGTTTCAAAAAGTGTTTGACTTTTTTTTGACAAGTAAATTCACACACGAGTTATTTGTAACACTGTGTGAATGTGTGTTTGTGTTTGCGTGTATGTGTGTGTGTGTGTGTGCGTGTATTTGTAAAAGATTGAGAAAGTGAGTCAGGTTTCAGCCATATGCACATCTAACGCTAATTATGTAACCTCAGTTAGCATTAATTATTCAGGTAAATGCTAAATTAAAAATAAAAATCTTAATCTTTTTTTTCAGAATGATTTTTGGGCGTAGATGACATTCTACGGACAAGAAATATATGCTCCTTACCTTACCTGACAGCCACGTGAACATAATTTTTATATTTTCACATAAATTTACCTATACGTAGACAAAGTTTTAAACTCTAGATTACTAGCAACTGCGATAAATATCTAACCATAAAAAATTGTTACTGATAAAGTAGTATACTGCATTTAATAAATTGTTTTCAAACGATATTCCTTGTCCTCCTTCAGAAATCATTCTGAATCAACTTCTTCTGAATGTCTCAGCATGAATCAAGTAAGACAGAGGTCTCACTAGATTTAATATGTTAACTCTCCTTCCTCTTTACGCTAAAGTTACGATAATTCTATCATTTACTATAAAAAACATATAATTAATCTAAGCCTCTAATTTTTAATAAAACAAAAAAAAATTGAAATGTGTATTTAATGTTATGAAATATCAGTGGTATCAAAGAGATATTTTTATTTCTTGATAAAAATATCTTAGTGGGACAACTTAAATATTTTTTCCTTCACTGCTTATTTCTAGTTTTTTAAGACTAATCGGATATATATTTCATTCAGCTTTGAAAACTGAACAACTCATTCATAAAAATAAAGCCAAGGTGAAAATATAGGTAACATATACTGTAACATAGAATCTTAAACATCTGTTTCCACAATATTGCTCATAATTTCTGTGATTTTTCCTTTTTAATTGATATTTAATATATATTGAGTACAATCCATGAAAAAGATGTTCTTTTGAAAATATATTGATGATTAATATGTATAGATTAACACATAGATGAATTATCTTGAAATTATAGAGTAAACTACAATACTCTAATGCAATTATAATTTGTGTAAATATATGGCCTACCACTATTAAAATTGTGGACACTAAAAGCTGTCCTCAGGGTGGTGTGCTATCATCCCTCTTGTGATGATTAGTGGTGGATAACCTACTCGATACGTACTCTAAAGAATAAGATTAAAATAGATGCAGCTGACGTCATCATAGGAAGCGGAATTTTCGTTAGCACTGCCTTGAACTTATGCAGCTTGCTATGTGAATGACCGATTGAAATGGCTAGATGAAAATCCAGCTGAAACAGTCCTTATACAATTCTGAAGAAAAAAGACAGTAGATTTTAAAGATTTCAATGATTCCTTTATTAAAAATTCTTAATTAAAACTATCAAAGGTATGCAAAACTGTTGGAGTCTTTTTAAATGAAAGATTGAGTGAAACAGACATGTACCAGTTATGTATGATATATTAGCTAACGACACATAAATAATGTTCAATTGTATGATATTCTTTGTAGGATATATGGTTTCAACTCTCAAACTTCTCTTCATCTTTATCTTTATTCAACTGTTGTATGGTGTTGAAAGATAAATGAAAAGGGTACTATAGTTGATCTTAACAAACTAGAAAAACAAGTGCATGTATGGTAAAACTAAAGAGAGAAGAAAATATTTAAGATCTCTTATTTACTTATTTTTATCAAGAAAGAGAACGCTTACAGTTTATTGAGACTGGTAGGAAATGAAAATTTCTCTAAGGGGTATGAACGTATCAAAATATAATTGAATGAATGGTTTGACTTTACGTTGCTAGATATAATACCCATTTGAAATATTTTACTCAGGGCATCTGTGTAAGATCAACTAGATTGGATGTTTCTAGATTTCAAGTAAGAGTCTTTGTTGGTTAATCATGCTAATAAAACTAAATTAATTGTTATCTGGTCACCTAGGCACACAGGAATAAAGAAAAATACCGAGCTAGGCAAGTAGAGAAAGAATTGGGCCAAAGAAATCTTTTTTCTCAACACACATAGCCTTTTTTTCAACCAAAAGGTGCAAATTGATGATTGAATAAAGAAAAAAATCATAAAAGATACTGAAAGAATCAAGTCAAGGTAGAACTTATTATTTAACTTATATTAAATCTTGAAAGGATGAGTTTAAGAATATTTAAAATGTATTTAAATATTATGTAGTATATCTAACTGAACATATCGCTTTTGAAAGCTCCAGTTAACAGGATTTTAATAGATGTTTAATAATTGAAAATCTATTAACATTTTAACATATCACACCTAACCCAGCAGAAGTGGAAGACACAACTCTAAGAACAACTATGACTTTCATTTAAAGAACTTGAAATTTAATGTTGATTTTAGAAACAATACAAAAAAAACACAATAGGACGAATGTGGTTACGGTGCGGCGAGTCGGATTATGCTGAATAGCTCATTTTAATAATAATTATATAAACAATTAATAATTTTCTAAATAATAATTTCAAGTTTGTTATAACTTTTAAAATGGATAAGGTCTCAATAAAACAATTGAAATCATTAAATTAATTATCTAAACATTTGATAATAATTTACCTAAGAGTTTTATATATTTCTACAGGATAGTCAAATAAAAATATAAGCAAAATTTATTTGCGTGTCAATGAGTATAACATTATTTTACTAATTGTAAAGATAAGCGTACGTCACCCCAATTTTTTAAAATAAATTCATGTAAATATTTATAATAGTGTATTTAACTATAAAATTTAAGTAAATTCTTAGATTTCTCACCCTAATTATTAGAATTACCTAACATACAATTGATAATGCATGACTTAATCTGTAATGCAAATTATTGATAATGAAGAGTTTAGTTTGTATATATTACTAATTAGCTATAAGAATATCATTATTGAGAGAATATTCTATACTGAATAATTTATCGACAAATAGAGCTTATTATAATATTACTATTATTATAAAATTTTTTAATAGTACCATTTTTACAGTTTTTCACTACTTCTAAATTAGATGAATTAATAATTTATCAATTAAAATATGCTTCCAACATAATTTAAATTATAGACTATATATTACAGTAATTATTCGACTCACATCTTCCTACCTTATGACGAGGCAGTCAAAATGTGAGTTTTTTTCATCTCTTTTATGTGTGTTATTTCTGTGAATTTAGTTTATATACACTTTAACAATGAAATAACTATGTGAATCAGACAGATAAAGTGCAATACATATACAAATGCATAGTTACATTATAAATACATACTTACAGAATCTAATTTTTCGTTTGAATCATAATTAGAAGAGATAAGAGAAAGAAAAAACCTGATTGTTGCAGAAACGGTTAGAGACCAACAATTTTACCCGGTAAAAAATAAAAACCAAGATAAGAATCATTTTAAAATTAAGTTTAGGATACAGAATAAGATAAAAAGAAGTAAAATTAAAACAGAGGGGTGAGAAAAGCTGTGATATGCATATGATAATCATTAAATGATGATGCATAAATGTAATATGCACTTTGAAGCAGATTACTTCTGTGGTTTCAGAGTATATATAGTTGTAGAAGTCTATCAATAACTGTAGGAGAAGTTTAATACAAAATAAATTAACGAACACACAAATAAACTTGCAAAACTTTATTCTATGAGAAATATATTACTTTATTATATGAGATTCACTTCTTCAGTAATTATATAATATTCAATAAAAATAAATAAAATATTATCCCATGTTAAAATTTGTATGAAAGCATACTGTTGAAGTTACAAATTGCACTAAAATGAATTAAAGAACAAATTAATCATATCAACTTTTGAACTATACCAAATATTTGAATACATCTAATTAAAGCTTCTCATCCTTCACACCAGATGCGCTGATTGAAGATGTAAGTCATTGGTATATTATTTATGAAAAAAATGTATAATCAATTTTTATCATATTTAATCTTTTTTATATGTATTTTAAGATGTTAATTTAATATTTATAATACATTTTCTGAACTTTTTAGAACACCAACTAAAAAGTCAAAACCACAATGATTTTCTTTAATGATTATAGTGTAAGTGAACCATATATGTCACGTAGAAAATACCCCCAACAAAATTATAATGTTGATTCTGAGTTTACTGTTTGATCTCAAGGCTACCATGACTTTATAATTTACTTTTTAATTATAATGTTTACTTCATAATTTGTAATTATAGCTTTTTTTTTGTTTTAATATATCCTTTTGACACATACACACACACACGCACAGGTGCGCGTGCGTACACACACACACACACACACACACACACACATATATATATATATATATATATTAAAGACACAATATATAACCGCAGCATAAAACATAAATTTTTGAGGAACCTATTTTATTTGACTCAAAACCTGAATTTCTGTTGAAAAATATATGTCCAAATTTTGATTCGAAAGAAAAATTTTCATTATTCTATAATTCTTGCAAAAAAGGAATGAAATAATATCAAGGAATATATACCTCAATATGAAGCATTGAAAATATAATAAAAGAACTGTGTGCTTTTAATTTTACTAGAAGAAAAGTATAATAATGATAGAAAGATTCGATAATGAAATATTTTACCTTTCATATTTATTTATCAAATTAAATATTTTGATAAAAATGCATAAATGGCTTTAAAATCATTATTCTGAATATTCAGAGAAGTGTATATTTACTTAAATGATAAATTTAGAATTAAAAATTATAGGTAGGTGATTTTGTATTCTTGATACAGAGTCAATGTAGGAATTGCATATTTAGTTTAAATAATATACAAATACGAAGTATTTGTACAATGTGCAATACGAAGTTATAGCTTCATTTTTCAGTTTTAAGTAAACAAGTTGTATTTCATATTTCCGTCTAGAAACAGGAAAAAAATGAAGCTTTTTGTTAAATGATTGTTTCCAGTAATTTTTGACTTTGAAAATTCAAAATTATTTACTTGGAAGGTTGTAAGTATTGATTTTTAGACCAGTTGATGCGGCTTTGGTGAAAGTGGAATACTTTTTTCAGGGTTTGAAGACGATGCAGGGCAGTTGGCAGGTGTGGTGTTGCATTCCCAAGGACATGAAGGGCGTCTGTGGAGGTGCATATGGTAAAGGTAGAGTCTAATTATACCAATATGGGTGGAGAAAGAAGGTGTAGGAAGGCGGCCAAAGCCCCCACCACCCCATTGCGTACGTCGTATGCCACTGAGGTGCCTGCTTGGTCCAGTCTTATTCCCGCTTTTCTGCTCGGTGCACCCTGACCTAGGTCAAACCTCACCACCCCCTCCGCCCAAGCTTCAACGCATCCCAACACAAATCATCCACCCTAAAAAAAAAAAAGGTACATCCTTCTGCTTCACCCTTAACATTATTATTATTATAGCTAATAATACAGAAAAATATCACAATTATTAACCTTCTTCTCTAATTCAAAAACAATTCCCTTCAAAACTAATTATTTTTCGTTATAATATAATGACGTCATATCAAACAGAAGATCATGCAAAATGCATACAATAACCTCTTCAATCACCATGGCATTCATTACATTAACACATGCAGCTGGCAACAACTTAGGTAATTAGTAAATTAATCAGTACCATACAGTCAAACAAGTACTAAAAACCTTCGACTAATGTTTAACTAGTACAAACAAAATTATATATATTCCCTTGAAAAGTATACTAAAAACTTCAAAATTACTATTTCACATAAAATGTGTAATCCAGTACCTTTTATGTTAATTACAGGATTGAGAACATTAATAAACATACAAAGAGCATTTGTAAAGTTTGTAATATAATATAAAAAAATATAATAAAAGAGTCCACAGTACAAATAATACAAAATTGACAATAGATTTATAAACCCAGAACCAAAAAACAGATGCACATAAATAAGAAAACACACTTTTTCTTGGACTCGTCATTATGCAAATATTAATCAAAACGAAAAAAAACTTACTAGTATTTTTTTATTATATGTAAATTATATGTTTATTTCTGTACTTTTATTACCTTTTCGTGATTTTTTATCCATTATATACATATTATTATATTTTTTATATAGTTTAAAAAATCCATAATATACCAACCCAACCATTTGAAAGAACTGAAGTATTATCTAATCGGGATTCGGTCATTTTTTAGGTTCCAAATCAAACTGTCATTCCCAAAGATTCGGTTTTATTTTAAAACCTTTTAAATCCTAGGAGTAAGCAATGTTAAGGTTACTTATAATGTTACCTGAATAGTGTAGTTAAAGGTATTGACTAGATGAGATTGTTAGTTCGTTTAAAAAATGTACATTTAACTATTCTTCTTCAA
The DNA here is from genome assembly GCA_026182355.1 of Hermatobates lingyangjiaoensis. Lineage (NCBI taxonomy): Eukaryota > Metazoa > Arthropoda > Insecta > Hemiptera > Hermatobatidae > Hermatobates > Hermatobates lingyangjiaoensis. The sequence goes on along the minus strand of JAPFBL010000004.1, from coordinate 2,965,010 downwards.
AAGCTGCTTACTTCTGTATGTAATACTATTTATACTATCTCTACTTGTAATGTTACACAAGTTGTTAAAAATCATTTTCATATTCTTAATTTGTTGGATGTTCATATACATAATTTCTTATTATCCTTTGTTTGCAGGTCTATCAAAAACGGTTTTGGAATAAAATCAAAACGTTGGCATAGAAAATTTGCCTTTGAACTTAAAAAAAACCTAAAAACCCTATTACATAGTATATATATATATAGAACCACAAGAAAAGAGGAAAAAATAAACTGTGGTTAGATACACTTATCCTTATAGTTGTATACTTCATTTACTTCTTATTGCATCATAAATTTATTATTGCACCATGTGACACTGAACAGTTCAGTGTCACGTGTTTATTCAGACTACAGTTGTTGTTAAAATCCACATACTATTTTTCTTTGTAAAATAATTTGTAATGTAATACTTAGTATTTCTGTTTCAAAATTTATACTTCTGCCTATGAAAAAGGTTTTAAATAAAGAACGAAACGTTGGCAATGAGAGTTTAATTTGAACCTGAAGAACTGACCGAGTCGCCATAAACTATAGTTTTGTTTCTATTTCACGGTCGATACTTTTATCAATATATATATATATATATATATATATATATATATATATATACTATGTAACAAGGTTTTTTAAGGATTTAAACAATACAATAAGGACTGCTCCAACATTTACTAACATATATATGTATATATATATTTCACACAGGAAAGAGAAAAACAAATAAAGATACACACAAAAAAGACTCACAACGATATTTTGACAGTCGTCGTCATCGGGCAGAAGCAGTCCCTTTGAGTAGCTGAAGCTAACTGATATATATATTTATAAAAAGATTTCACATAAACACGTGAAATAACAATCAATGATCAAACCACAATAAGAAAATGGGAAAAACAAAAATTTATCTTCAATTTATAAAGGAATTGAAACTCGAAAAAGTTAAAAAACAACTTTGTGCGACATTTCTTTTTTAAATATATATATATATATAGCAAACAGCAGAGGTTATTGAAGGTTGGTCTACACAAACAAACACTTCGCTTACGCCAACGTTTTGCTATATTTTTATAGCATCATCAGGGCTGTACAAATAACAAGATATACGTCTGACAGATAGAAACAGTAGTAAATATTACAAAACTGATAAGACAGGTTATACGACAGGTCATAACAGGTTGTCCAGAAAAGCTAAGCGTTTATAATATTGCAATAAACTGATGATGCTATAAAAATATAGCGAAACGTTGGTGTAAGTGAAGTGTTTGTTTGTGTAGACCAACCTTCAATAACCTCGGCTGTTTGCTGTTTTTAGTGAACATTGCTACTACGTTGCTAAGAACTTAAAACATTATATCACGTAGCATTCAAAAGAGCTTAGAACGATTTCTTTTCAATTACAGTGAATAATAGTGATTTCTTGGTCATAGAGTCACAAGCGTTACTTGTTGTCATTTCCGCACGTATATGACATATACATGTGTAAGCGTGTCTGTGTGTGTGTTAGTGTGTGCTTTATTAATTTTTCAAACCTGTATTAAATTGAATTAGTTAATTAATTTAAGTAAATATTTAATTAAAGTGGTGATCTGCTACTAATTTATATGTATATGTGTGTAACTAAAAATAAGCCACAGAATAATTATAATACTTACATACTGGTGTATATAACAATTTGTCGAAGAAAGATCTCATCAGATAATTAGATCCAAAAAATACGAAAACAATAGTTGCTCTTGTTTTTTTTTGTGGTGAAGGATTGTTGTGGTGGATTGACAAATTGAATTCTTCTTCTCTTTCATTTCTGCGTTACGTTTAGATTTGCTGAGTGTATATAAAAAATTGGTTTTTGAGGGTAAAGTTAACAAATCAATTTCTTCAGATCCTAAGTCAATGTTTCGCCAAAATTTTCCTCGATAATCTCTAAGCGAAAAACAATTTATTGAAATAATTAGTACAACTACAAACATCTCTTAAAAACAAATACATCCATAGAATATCAAAAAACAGAACACAATAATCTACAAACACAAACTAAGTAAAAGAAGACTAAATTCCAGGAACAGAAAAGAAAATAAACAATAAAAATAATACAAAAGATACAAAAAAATTAACAAATACAAGGGCAGAACAAAAATCTACAAAGTTATTACCCTTCTAAAAGACTAATTAACGCATTATGCACCTTCAGAAAAGTTATAACTTTGTAGATTTCTGTTTTTTCCTGTGTTTGTTTATTTTTTGCTTCTTTTTTTTGCATCGTTGCTTATTGGGTTTTTGTTTTCTGTTCTTTGAATATTCTGTGGAAATATCCTCGCAGAGTCATTTTGCAGTATCAGAAATTTTTTAAATTGTTCTTGGATCTAATAATTAATAAAAGTAATTATGTTAGGATTAATTATCTTCTACAAAGACAATAACATTTTTAATTTTCTTCTACTTTTTTTGCGTTTGTTGATTATTGTGCTTTTGTTTTCTGTCAGTAGATATTCTTGGAGGTTTCTTTTCCAGGGGTTTGTTTATAGTGTTACTAATTTTTTCAAAAAACCCGTTTTTATGCTTGAGAATAACAACAAATTTCAGCAAAATTTTGGCTTGGAATCTAAAACAATTAATGTTTGGACCTAATCCTAAATAACCAATTCATGTAAATGAAGATTCAGTGGTTGATAAAATATTTTTTTCTTGTTATAGATTCTTATTTCGCATAAACACGTGAAATGACAATCAATGATCAAACCACAATATGAAAGGTAAAAGAAAGACTAAGATCTTTTAATCGTAATAAGCGGTCATCGTCAGAGTCAAAGACCCAAATTCTTATTTTTTTTCCTTTTCTTATTGTGGTTTGTTGTTTCACTTGTATAATGTAAAATCTTGTTATAGTTATATATGTAAATATTACTGATCAAACCACAATAAAAATAGTAAAGAAGACTAAGATCTTTCAACCGTAGCAAAATGGTTGGGCTGGGTTTTGACTCTGACGAAGACTGCCTATTACGGCCGAAAGATTTTAGTCTTTTTTTCCCATTTCTTATTGTGGTTTGATCATTAATTGTTACTTCACTTGTTTAGAGTGAAATCTAAACAAGATTTCTTGTCTAATGTCTAATTGTCTTTCGTTTTAGATTATGTTATTACATTTCTTTCGTTTATTGGTTCTATTACTTGGAAATGTCATTGGCAAACCTGATTTATAATTTAACTACTACATAAAGAAAATAGCCAGGAGGTTAGAATCTGTTAACAAAAAGGTCGTGAATGCAGAAACTGGGATCATTTTAAATTAAATATGCTTGAGAGAAGATCTACTGCCAATATATACCAATATATGTAATTGATATAGACCTATTGATATATAATTATATATCAATATATATATATATATATATGATATAGGTATACGATATATACCTATATATATATATATATATAGGTATATATCATTATAAATTTTATTTTGGAACAATTTTCCTTCTAAACGAACTTAATGAACCAATTCTCTAATTCTGGTTTTCAATAATTGGAAAACCATAATTTTAGAATAAATTCTGGTTATACTGCTGGAACCAGCTATACTACTTCTACCAGGTCATTTTAGAACAAATCATAATTTTCCAAAATAACATTTGTATTTTTACAGCTATTTATTTGCAGTAATTCATGAACAATTATCATTTGGTAAAATAACGCCTATACAAAAAAAATTAGGGACTTATACATAATATCTCATAGAATTTTAAAATATAAATAATTTTTATATATTTTATTTTTAAACAATTAAGCCGTTTTCTTAAGTGCAGAAATCAAGAACATCTTAATAAGTATTAAAATTTATATGGCTAAAGATTTATCATTTATTTGTAATTATTTACTGCAAAAAAACTCAATTGTTTAGGTTACTTACACTACCTGTAATATGTTGTTCATTAGGTAAATAGTTTTAATATAATATAATAGCACATTTTTTTCAATATCAAAAAAGTATAATATATTGGTTCTACTATAATGCATTGACTATTTTGTTTAATTCTCATTTTACCATACTATAAAAATTTTGTAATTGTAATGTAAGAAAACTGCAAACCTGTATGATTTTTAGTTCTGGAACAGCTTAACTACCAGATTAATTCTACATTGAAAGTCCTAAATTATGCTACGTTAAAATTTGTTTACAGTGTAAATAATTGATGAGTATTTGAAAGTGTATAGGTTATAAGTTGTGCATAATGTTTTTTTTATCTTTCATACGAAAGTATTTATATTCAAATTAGCTTTGACACAAACTTCAAATCTACGGTAGCTGTAGCAAACATACATCACTGTAATCTAGCGTATAATACATACTGGTCACATTCACACCAAATTAATGAAACGCAAAAAACCAGACTTTTGAAACCATTAATTAAAAAAAAAACAACAATGGCTATAATTATATTCAGATTCGTACCATGCAACCGTAATTTTAGTGATAGTTCGACTGAACCCGGCTTCAGCTCAAAATATGCAAATTTTCCATTTGCCTCGGCCATACCGTTAAAGCTGTTTAATAATCTTACTTATGTCCTATAATTAAAACTTTTCTGCAGTCTTATCAATTTCTATAAAACTCGTAAATATTAACTTTCTTTCTTTCCTTCTTAACCATTTCAGATATTAATACTAAAATTATTATCAAATTGATATGTTATTAATATATTATTTAACAAAAATAAACTTTATTGGGACCCGGTCAGTTCTTCAGATTCAAATTAAACTCTCATTGTCAACGTTTTGGTATTTATTTAAAACCTTTTTCATATGCAAAAGTATAAATTTTGAAATAGAAAAACTAAGTATTACATTACAAATTATTTTACAAAGAAAAAGAGTCTGTGGATTTTAACAACAATTCAGACTACAGTTGTTGTTAAAATCCACAGACTCTTTTTCTTTGTAAAATAATTTGTAATGTAATACTTAGTTTTTGTGTTTCAAAATTTATATTTCTGCCTATGAAAAAGGTTTTATACAAAAACCGAAACGTTGGCAATGAGAGTTTAATTTGAATCTGAAGAACTGACCGAGTCCCGATAAATTTTAGTTTGGTATAAATATATATATATATATATATCAATGACCAAACCACAATAAGAAATGGGTAAACAAGACTAAGATCTTTCAACCGTAACAAGTGGTCTTCGCCAGAGTCATAAACCCAACTGACTCTGACTCAGTTGGGTTTTTGACTCTGACGAAGACCGCTTGTTGCGGTTGAAAGATCTTAGTCTTGTTTTTCCATTTCTTATTGTGATTTGATCATTGATTGTTATTTCACGTGTTTATGTGAAATCTTTATATATACAATATAATATAATATATATATATATATATATATATATATATATATTGTGGTTGAGGGAGGCCCCGTAGTGTTTGAGTTGCTCCGAGCCCCGCACCTTCATAGGAACGCCCTGCTTATACAATAAGAAAACAAAGTCATTTCATGCAACTCTGGCCTCTGGTCCATGTATTAGACTCTTTGGGTTTTCAACTGGAATCAACCGCACAATTAAACATAAATCTTGACTACTTTGTACAGTTTTACCTGTGTTTTGTATAACTTTTACTATCAGACAATATACGAGTATTTTCATTGCCCTGATAAGATTAACACTGTCACATCAACAAACATGAACATGTAAACAGTCATGTCTTTTGATTGTTAAAAAGAAAATATTATTGCAATTTCGGTTCAAATTGATTTTAAAAAATCCAACAGTTTATTGAAAAAATTAGTTGGATTTGATAATGAGTAATTAAATATGCCTGTATAGCATAAATAGTGCAATTATACACTAATTTTACTTCTATTAAATAGTTTAATTAATCAATTGATATAATGATCTGGTATTATAATTACAGTCTAGTATTTATTTTGCTTTAATTCTTTTATATGTATAATGAAAAAGTATTGATTAAGCTAATTATCCTTATAAATATATTAAAAAGGTAATTTCTATTGGTTATTTTTTATTTCTAATTTCTAAATGCTGGACTTTTCAAATTTTTTTTAAACAGATCAATTTCTAACGTTATTAATGCCATTCTGTATCAAGAATCCTAAATCTTACTGTACTTTTACTTTACGTTTACTTATAGCAAAGTATATCTTGTTTTTGAAGGTTTATAACCGAAACATCTACGTGTTTTTGGACAAAAGTAGTCGTACTCACGAGTTTGCCTCTATGACTGGTAAATCGGGGTTCCATTCTCTCTCTGGCTCTCCATTTTTTCACGTGTGAGGCAAACAAATCTGGCGTTAAGTCGTCAGCTCCGAGGCTATACAATGTCAGGTATTTGTTACAAATCTCTACTCTACATTCAATGTCAGGTTCTTGTTAAAAGATCCCTACTCAAAATAAAATTGAGCTAGGCAAAATTTAGGTCTCCCAATCTAGAATGATTAAGAAGGTACAATATTCCATTGAGGAAAAATCATAAATGTAACTTTCTAGCAGATCTGAATCCCACCCTTATAAAATGAAAATAAAAACTTGGTAGTAGTTGTTAGTGGGGAGGGTAAAAACGAAGAAAACGACCATTTATAAACTATTTCTGCAAATATCAACCAATTAGTTTTATTTTAAGGTAAGAACAGAACTGGTAGTAAGTTCTTAACTATCTATTTTAAACAAAAGGTCTCCCCACTTGACATAATTAAGCTGCTCTCCATAAATACTCTACAATAATTCTACTTACAGGTTGTAAGTCCATGAATACATTGAAATTTTCTCTACCACTCTCTACACTTTCTCTGAGGCATTCATTATTTATTGAAGCCAAGTAGGCTAAAATGAATTTCAAGCCGACCATGATCTTTGACCTCTCCAACAAAGGTTATTGCAAATGTTGTTATTATTAGGGTATTAAATAGTTTGTAATCTTCTGTTTTATTTCAAGAGGCTTGGCAACATATTTTAAAATATGCCTGAATCTTGTACTGTTTCGGTGTTGGGTCTAGACTACTACATCGCTATAGTCAGGGAATGAAATCAGGTATAAAATCCTTCTGCCACGACTTCATTAAAAATTTCCAAACATTTTGATTGGAATAGTAGAGGACTGCAGAAATTTGCTCCTGCTTGTGAAGTGAAATAAAATCAACGTATCTTTACGTTAAAACTTCTAATTGTAGTTACATTTTTTGTTAAAATTCTAGTTTAACCATTTAACCATCACCCAGGGAAAAGATAGAGCTATTATTATATATGGGCGTTTATTACAATATGGGCATATTGTATGGAAAAAAATCATGTTTTATGAAATATTTTACACAATATGGCATTTTATATTGTTAAAAAAATATAAAAGAGCTATATTTTAGAAAAATGCATTTTATAGACAGAAAATTTAATACACTTTTTATCTCGGAGGTAACGTAAAGATATAGATCTCTTTTTCAAATGAATTTATATATGATAAAACTGTAGACATTTGAAGTAGAAACAATCCACTAATGTGACTGAAAAAACATTATGTAGATGATGTAATTGTTGAGTGAGTTTGATGAAGTTTGGTGGCAGGATTGAGAGCATATACAAGGAGGTTTGAATGAGAAGTGGTTTATTGTCTTCATTGGTAGTCAGTCGGATAATGTAACTATCTATAGATTCCATTTTCGATAAAGGATCATCAGTACACACATTTTGCAGTAGATTAGCTGTCTGAGTATTTTTAAATACTTGGTGCTGATTATCCACATAGCCGGCCGCATTTATAACTGAGAAAGTTTTTCTTAAAGATATTATCAGTATATTTTTCCATACAAAATGATTTTATGGTCTCATATATTTCTGTGACCTATTAATATTTACCTATTAAGCTTTTAGGTAAATGAAAAAAGTAATTATGGAATTATTTCATTTCATTTGCAACATGTCAAAATAAAAAAAATATTTTTTAAACAATACAATATTTTTTAATCAATATTACAATGATTAATGTTCCAATTAATCATTGGAACATTATAGCAAACTGGTATGTCGCTGTGTAAGAAGCAGTAACTTCTCGGGCGGATGCCTGCTTAGCATACCGGGGAACTAGATCCCCAAACCTTGACCAGTATGAACGGACCACGATCTCAGCTAAGTGGGCTGGAATGCTGGTAGTGGCTTTAATAGACGCTTTGGCTTTTGATCGGCTATTCAGAGTGGAGACGATTGGATACAACCCTATCTCGTGCCCTTTATATTCGTAAAGTGAGACCTATGGGTCTACTCTAATTGGAATATTGACCTTCCAGGTGGCTTTTAGCCAACGAGAGATTCTTAATCTACCCATTTTATGTGTTGCTATGTACCAAGACTCTCCATAATGGGGCCCTTACGGGCCAAATTAACTATCATTGCAACCCCTGATCCCGGGGTAACGGGAATTCCCTTCTCGGAGGGGGACGACCGAACTCCTAAGATTCGTATGCTAGTCCATAAACTGTAGCATAGGTAGTGCTGGTCACTATACTTGGTTATAACATGGAGCCTTACAATTGTGCCATCCACCCTCGAAATACTACTTTTTCTCGTGGACCCCCAGTAATCCTGTGTAGACCCTTGGGAGTCCATGTGGACCACTGTTGTAAACAGATTCTCACAAAATCGATTAACAGATTTTTTTATATTAATTATTCAATATAAAGAAACAATATCGGTGACGAGCTTGATGTTTAGTCCCAAGAATAGCAAAATGTAAAAATATTAAATTTGGTAATTATGACTCTTGATTTTTTTTAGACATTCTGCACATACTCAGACGTTTACATACACACGCGTACACGAACACATACATACAGCTACGCAAAAAATTATCATTGTTATTTTTCTTATTTTTAGTAGCCAAGATTGTCACCCTACTGTCGTGGATATTACTAAGATTAATTTTTCTTGTTCAGAGTAATTTGAAACATTTCATGCATGTACTTCATACAACTTTATGTCCTCTGATTGTACGAATGAAGAACCTTACCTGTGGTCTAGGAGTTCAAAGGTAATCTGCAGAAATTTTTGATAAAAAACAGAACAACAGTATCTTATCGTTAAAATTGTTCAATTAGTATTACAAATACTATCTTTTCATTGATAATACTAATATGAATGCTTAGAGCCAGGTTAGCCCTAACCTGGGCTAGTAGTCCGGGTTCGATCCTCACCTAGCTCTCAATTTATTCCCCTGGGAGTTGAATAAATCTGAGTACCTCGTCCGTCGGAGAAGAGGATAATCCGTCGGTTCCGAGCCTGTACGATATCCGGTAGTCGATAAAGATCCCTACTAAACGCACTTGAGTTAAGCAAAATTTAGGACTCTCAATGTAAAATCTGTAGAACCACTAATCAAAAAAAAAAAGAAGCTGGTAAATGACTGACGTTATCACCTGCTAAGAAATAGGTTTAAACAATAAAAAATAGATGAACGCTTAAAAATAATTTGTTTGTGGAATCAGTGCAGCCACAGATTTGTGTGGTCATCTATGGACTGGAGTATCCAGGATTTCATTCCCATCTGACCTCAATTTCTTCAAACAGTAATTGAAAAAATCGGAGCACGTCATTTTCAGAGAGGATGTTAAGCATATACGATGTCAGAACCTTGTGAAAGTACCTAACACTTGAGTTAGGCAAGAATTTACGACTCCCAATAAAATCAACCTGGTAATGTGGAACTTGCTTATTACTAAAATGAGTGCCACATAGTAAATAAGCACCACTTTCTGCCTCGAGAACAGCACTAAATGGTGAAAGCCTATAATTCTGGGTATTAAAAAACAAAAAAATTTTTTGTGTGCAAAACAGATGATACATCAGAATAGAAAATCAACACAACAGTCGCCTCTTTCAGCAGAACTGAATTCTTATTCGTAATTTTAATCACCATCTGAACCACTTTCCCAAAACAAAAATCACACACATAAATTTATTTAGTTTTAAGCAAATTTTCAAGAAAGTATTTAATTTTACTTTTTCCTTCATTTTTTTATTTTTTACAGTACATTATATATACATGCAATATCTGTGCATTCCAATCAATGGTGCTGCTTAAAGTTTTAACGAATTTCTTTAATCATCCTAAGTAAATGAAATTTGAAAATCAGTCATAATAAGTTTCTGTTTACAACCAATTTTGTTCATTTCAATAATAAAAATCTTTAGCAGCAAAACTGAAATTTGCTAGTTAATCATAATATAAAAATCGCTAACAATCATTCTAGATCTAGATTTATTTAAATGTGGCAGTATTCATTTTGTCAGTTATAACGAAATAGAATCCTTGTGAAAAAAGTGTAGTTCACTACCTACTTAAAGGTAGTTCGATATTTTCGACAGTTTATTATGATTTACTTTTTTATAAAGAGTTTATTAATTTATAAATAAATTGTCGTTTATAAATTACAGTATGACAAAATGTTCTAGTTAAGCGTGAAAACACTAGTTCAAACAGATTTATTTTAACGTCACAGCAACAGTGAGAACTGACTGTTTTGGAAAGATTAGGTTAGGTTACAGTAGTCGTCCTACGAGAAGTCATACATATGCCATTTTTGATACCATAAAATAAACACTCTATTTTAGGACTCCTAAATTTTGCCTAACTCAAGTATATTTAGAGTAGGAATCTTTAATGAGTATTTGGCATTCATTGTACAGGCTTGGGACCAATAGATTGACGTCCTTTTCGTAGTACTACGTGATTGATTTGTTCACCTGGTGCGTGAATAAATTGAAGGTGAGAGTGGAACCTGCCTATCAAACCACGGATCAACCTATCCTGAGGCAAGCACGTAAGCCACTGGCCGACAATGACTTAATATCATTTTTTACTTAAATGACATTAAGTTACACTTCAGTTAGAAAAGAAGTTATAAAATCAAAATTCATGAAACAAAATTTTATTATTATTCAAAATAGTTACTTATTTCAATCACTTAAATTAACCTTATTATTTGCTAACTTTCTTATTTGGTTCTGTTTGCAAAAATTATAGTTTAGAAATCATCTCGAAATGCTTTTCCTGATCGCGTATTCCATAATTACACTTTTTTTTTTTAAATTTAGTAGCAGCTGTGTCTGGTTATGAATTGACTAAAGAACAATGGACCCAAGGTCACAATAGACGTTCATCACCTTGACAAGCTGGGATGAACGACCGCATTTGTAAAACACAACGAAGAATCTTTAAACATGCTATGTACTCATAATGTATTTATTTCACAGAAGAGGAAATAGATAATAACTTACATGTAGTACAAGTATATTCATATATATCTTCAAAAAAACCATCCACAAAGAACAACAAATGTTTCACAGTAAACTGAAGTCAGACAGTCAATGGAAAAGAACACTTAACCTCTCTAATTTTGGATTAACCGGCATCAGGAGGGAAAAGATACAGACACCAAGCGCACTTGCAAAGCGACGGTGGGAGAACCTATCTCTTCTTTCCTGATGACGGTTAAACAAAAAATTAGAGATCACAAGTGTGTTTTTCTATTTACTCTGTACTTATAGCTTACTGTGAAGCGTATATATATAATCAGTGGTCTATAATCAGTGGATAAATCAGTGGTCGAGAAGCTACATCAGTATATATATACTGATATTTACAGTCTCTAATTTTCGGTTTGAACCGTCTTCAGGAGAGATAAGAGAGGGAAACCAAGCGCACGGTTGGAGAGCCAACCGTCTCTGGACCAGTGCACTTGGTTTCCCTCTCTTACCTCTCCTGAAGACGGTTCAAACCAAAAATTAGAGACTTTAAGTGTGTTCTTTTGATTTATCTATGTTTCTTTTTCTATATTGAACTATATTTGTCCGTTTTGGATCGTATTTCCAACGAAAAAGTGTATATATATATATATATACATCTATATAACAAAATTTCACATAAACACGTGAAATAACAATCAATGATCAAATTACAATATGAAATGGGGGAAAAAAGTCTAAGATCTTTCAACCATAAGCGGTCTTTCTCAGAGTCAGAGTCGACTATGACTCTGACGAAGTGTTTGAAAGATCTTAGTCTTTTTTTTCTCCCATTTCTTATTGTAGTTTGATCATTTATATATCTATTGAAAGGAGAAGACGGCAAATTACAAATTGAAACTATTGGAAGTGATACATATGAAGAACTGATATTTGTTTCAATATCTCATAATGTATTAACATCTCAAATTTTGTAAAAAATGCAGAATAAGGCAAAAATCGTCTAACTAAAAATCAACACTTGTTACAGTCAAACCTTTTGAGTCGTTAAATGGCTGCAATGAATAACTATACACTATGCCTTCTCCCGTATATATGAATAATGGAGCCCTTCAAATAAAATCAAATTCAGGATTGCCAACAATCCAATTCACAATGAAAGAAGTAAAATAATAAAATGACAATTTCTTTTCTTAGAGCTTATGTATAGATTGTTTCAAGGGTCACGACTCAGCGAGCTAAAAAGACTAGAAATGAACCTTCCCCCCCCCCCCCCGCCAAAATGAAGAAATCCAAGGAAGAAAAATAAAAAAACAATGAGAAACAACTGTTTCCACACTTTTCTCAAACCTTTGCTTTTTCATGGAACTAAAAATTTGTTCCTTTGATGAAATTAACATTGTTTTCACCTCTTCCTCAACAAATTTCCCCGCCTATCATATTAAAAAAGCAATCTCTAATTCGGTAACAGATTTATATGAAAAAAAATTGGTAGATATAATGTTTATTCACCTTTAATAATGCCATTTTATATATAAAGACAAAAAAATTATGATGCATCCATAAGTTGTTTCTACCAAGTTTTGGTCTGGCACAGCTAAATAACATCGTATCATAGCCGCAGGTCACGTACAAGACAATAGAGAGCATGTCGGGAGCTGGTACACATACACCAACTGAGTTGTTTCCCACAATATACCTTTAGGATCACTTAGCATATCCATATTACCTTCCATTGGTTAAATAATTAATTAGAAACAATATTATCAACCATTAAGATATCGATGTTAAATTTTATCGATGAGTAGCAGGAAGTTTTGAGGGAATAAAAACAGAAAAGTTGAAACATATTTTCCGGAGATAGATTTATAAACGAGGCTTATATTTATTTTGTTCCTCTACAAAGAGTAGTTATCATAAATAACCGTCCTTGACCGGAAGGTCACTACTGCTGAATTATGTTGCTGCTAACATATATTATTAAAAAGACCGTGAGTCTTGTCAAACATTAAATTTACCAGTATTTTAAAAGAGTTCCTTTCGGAATCATAATATCTTGTTATTAAGAATTATAAGAAGTCACGATTACTTCTAGCCACGTTCAGTGGGAAAAGTTAAAAGTAGAGGTATGTTGATTCAGGAGGTTAAGAGCTAGAGAAACATCGACGCATTTATTAAGGGATTCCAAAAGAAAATTGGATAAACAAGTAGGTTTTGTCTCCACTTGTTCAAAAGGTGTATAAACCAGATACACTTAGTGTTCATCGTCAGGTTGCGCCTGTCTCAGTAAGATGACGGAATAATCAAGGTGTCATAGTACAACAACCGTCTTGTTGTACAAAGAAAAAAGTGCCTTTTCCATTCTACAATAATACCTAAAAACAATCTGGGTCTTAACACAGCAAGGAACTTTATATCTCAAATTATAATTTCCTATTCATGTAATTACTAATAATTATAATTATATAATATTACATTATAAAGCATATAGGTTCAGTACAATGCTTCGTTAGGGAAACCAATTTCGTTTCCTGGAAACAACATCAAATATATGGTATATTTGCATTTCTTTTATAAATTTAGAATTTTATTGTTCACTCATATCACATTAACAATTTAGAGGATTTTTAAGTTTCCTAAATCCTAAAAAAAATGCCTAAATTTGAATGTAATGAAGTTTATTTGTTTTTCCAAGTTATGTTTTCATTTAGTAGAGCTGTATTGCTTTTTGTAATACTTAAAATTTCTTGAAAATATTTTTTAAACATTCTAACTTTAAATATTTTTTTATTGACAAAATCAACATTACTCATTTTAAAGCAAATAGAATATCATCTGAAATCACAAAATATACCATAAAGCCTATTTGTTTCTATCTAATTGACATATTAGAAATGATGATGATGACATCTATTTTTAGAAAATATACTAAAAATAGACTATTATATAGAACAACTTCATTATGCTTTAAAAGTACACAGACTTATAATATTTATATTTGACTCTTTTTCCACATCCCCTCATTACTAATTTATGGAATATTTCTAATCATATTTATGAACTTAAATAACATTTCCTAATACAAAGTTTAAGTCTGTTTAAGTAACTATTTTAAACAAAATAACTTAACCATAAATTATTAAATGCATAATTTTTTATGCATAATTTAAACACACTAATATTAAAAATTTAATTAATGTAATTCATTAAAATTAAACCATCAATTAAAACGTAAATTATTGTTACTACTGAATGAATGACAATTTATGAATTTATATTCTTGCTTATCAATTTGGCAATGAATAATTTTAAAAAACTATTTTATTATTAATGATAAAAAAAAAATAAAAAAATTTTGTCAAAAAAAATTATATCATCCAAAAATGTATATAATAAAAATTCGTGTAAAAAAGTTGTATGTTATAAATTTTTTGTATGATATTTAATGAAAAGAGAATTAATATTGAATTAATTTTAGAAAACGAAAATTATCTATGGAACTATAACGGTCATTTAATAAATATTATCGAAATAAAATTCATTATTATTATTATTAAATAATAATATCAAATGGGGAGGAATTTTCCTATTCCACTTTACTTTACAAGCATGTGCTTATCACTGAAGTTATGCTGACTATTGTGTTTTAGCATAAACTCAAATTTAATGATGAAATTTTTGATTCTCGTGGAATATATTATCTAAAGATGTAATGTCTCTACTGGTTACTAACATTTTTCCACAGATCATCAATTGCAACATTCTTCGGTGAATTTTTGAAGAATGTTCTATGAACCAATGGAGTTCATAATATGGTACTTGGTTGAGAAGCACTGGTTCACATCATGTAAAGCTAATGTTGGCAAGCATGCATCAATAATCGAAATCACTCATAGTATTTCATAGTTATGTCCATCCTCTTGATGATGATTTGGTGAATATATGCATTAATTTATTCAGCTTTGTATGAGATATACACAATACATGTTTCAATATCAATTTTCAAATATGTGGATACTGTATAATACAAATAATATAAATTAAATAATTTATTGAAAAAACTATTTTATAATATTAATTTTTATAATTTCAATATACTAAGTTGTTTATAATAACTTTTCTTTATATAGTAGTTTTATTCAAATTATAAAAATGATTTATTCTGAAGATTTTTTTTAAATGAGTATGCTAAACAAATACAATGATGTATTGTATGAACATCTCATCATCATCATATACATCATCATCATCATCTCATCATACATCATCATATTGTATGAACATCAAACTGACATCTCATGTAAAGACTTGCAAAACTAATTTTTTTTCTCAATTTTAATAGTAATAATTAATAATATAATTACTATTGATATATAATTATTATAATACATATTATTGATGATAACTACAATAATAATTATATTTATTATATTATATATATATAGGTATGTATATATATATATACACCACAATTAAAAGAAACGGTCCAGCGGACTTTTTTAAATAAAATAAATTCAAAACGAAGGAAAAACACAGACATAACTCACATCGATATTTCAACCATCGTCGTCATCAGGAGGTGTGAAGAGCGAAGAGTCCCGCAGGAAGACAGGGTGGCGACTCAAGAAAGACTTGAAAAGAGTCGCCGCCCTGTCTTCCTGCGGGATTCTTCGCTCTTCACACCTCCTGATGATGACGATGGTCGAAATATCGATGTGAGTTATGTCTGTGTCTTTCTGTGTGTTTCCTTCGTTTTGAATTTATTTTATATATATATATATATAATATATATATATATATATATATATTAATTATTAACCAAATTTTTAAAAACATATTATTAAATAAACCATAAAAAAACTTTGTTACAATTAAATAAAATCAGGAATTCAATGTTGCATAACAATTAGCTTTAAAATAGAGATTCAGTTTCGTACCGTTGCAACACAAAGTAAATCTTAATTAACTTTTCAACAACCTACTATCATTTTGAAACTAAATTGTTTTCAATTGGCTGAAAACAGTAAATTTAGCTGTTTATAAGTTACTTTGAGAAAAAAATAAGACCACCCAAATTTGAAACTTGAAAGACTGTGAAGAATGTATGAGTGTGAACAAACTTTCGCTCTGTACAAAAGCATTACTCTGAATGCCACTTCTTCATTCAATTGCCTGTCTAATATCAGATCTCCTAGAGAAGCATTCGCGCTCTGTCTAATGCCTAGACAGTAAAATAAATTAGCATAGCCTATAATAAAACTGAGCTGAAGCTTTTACACCAATCTATTATGGCTTTACGTTTCTTCTCTATTGTTCGTTCGCTTTCAGAATAATTGCGGACGATATCGTCCCGATCGTAAATTAGAAAAAAAAAACATGCCATCCAAATGTTATCGGACCTTGTTTGAAAGGCGTCACAATGGAATTCCACTGATGGAAATCTTTCATACATAACCGTGGTTGTAACGAAGGTACATACCTAACAGCACCATGCGACTATTGGTCTCAGGGTAGCTTTCTTTAAATTTAATTAGTATATTTCAATACTGGTTATACCTACTTCAATTCCATTCAATTTGACATCATACAAAATGAGTCGATGAAAAACATGCATTAACTGATTACTTCCCTTTCCTTAGTCTCAACAAGTCATCGTTGCTTTGTGGTATTTAATTCATATATATATACGTTTCACGGTGAATTGCAAGCACACAACTAAGGAACAAACACACTTACTGTCTCTAATTTTCTGTTAAACCGTCGTCAGAAATATAATAATAAGACAGAAATATAATAATAAATAAAGCAGATTAATTTTCTTTAAACATCTACAGAAAGGATTCTTCAATTTTTTATTATAAACTACATGTTTCAAGGTTCTAGTAAATTGAATTTAACCAATTAACCAATAATATAAAAATTATTCAGAAAATTGGCAAAAAGTTTGACATATCAATCAATATGTGGTTGTTAACAACATAAAAACGATACAGAAAGGACACAAACGTTTCAAACTAAACTATAGATACAGAGTAAAAGAACAAACACAATTCCATTCTATAATTTTTGGTTGAACCATGATAAGGAGAATAGAGATTGGGATAGCAAGTGTACCTGATTATATATATTGTAAACAGGAAAACGATCCAAAAGGAAAACAAACGTTTCACGGTGAATCAAAAACATAGAACTAAGGAACAAACACACTTACTGCCTCTCATTTTTGGTTGAACCGTCATCAGGAGAGTTGAGATAGAGACACCAAGCGCACTTGTGAAGCGATCGTCGGGGTCTCCAACCGTCGCTTCACAAGTGCGCTTGGTGTCCCTATCTCAACTCTCCTGACGACGGTTCAACAGAAAATTAGAGACAGTAAGTGTGTTTGTTCCTTAGTTGTGTGCTTGCAATTCACCGTGAAACGTATATATATATGAATTAAATACCACAATAAACAATATATATTAATTAAAATGCTCTAAGGCCTTTCGTCACAACATCATCAGAGAGCTAAATGAAAAAACAAAAGAAAATATAATAACAAGTTGATTGTATATAAAACCTGGCTGATTGAAGTCATTAAATCTTCACTGCTGAGTGAATTAACAATCAATGATCAAACAACAATAAGAAATGGGAAAACAAGACTAAGATCTTTCAACCGTAACAAGCGGTCTTCGTCAGAATCAAAAACCCAACTAAGTGGTTTGATCATTGATATATATATATATATATATATATATATATACTAGAATTTAAAAAGAACACATAGAAAGGAAATCACTGAACTCGCTACTATATTTTGATGTCTTCGTCTTCAGGAAAAGAAGTGAATCGCTCCAAAGGCTGATAACGACTGCCTTTTATATATATATATATATATATAAATATATCGATAACTATATTTCAAATAAACACGTGACATAACAATCAATGATCAAATTATGATATGAAATGAAAAAAAACCAAGATCTTTCAATCGTTTTTTGTGTATATATATATATTCACTGATAAAACGAAATACGATCCAAACTGGACACAATACGAGTTCGAGATTAACAAAGAGCAACACACAAAGTAGGGAATCCCATTTTCTTTTCTCCTGAAGACGGATTACCCGAAAATTTGAGTCTGTAAGTGTGTTTCCCTACTTTGTGTGTTGCTCTTTGTTAATCTCGAACTCGTATATATATATATATATATATATATATATATATATATTACGATATCCCAATATACCAGCAAGAAAGTCGTGAACGTGGAAGATGCCATGCATTTTAACTGAGTATGTCTGCAAGAAAACCTGCTGCCAATTTATAATAATATGATCAAATTATAAGAAGATAAGGGGAAAAAAAGACTAAGATCTTACAACCGTAAGAAGCGGCCTTTGTCAGAGTCAAAAAACAAACCAAACGAGTGAGTTTTTCATTCTGACGAAGACCGCTCCTTACGGTTAAAACATATTATTCTTTTTTTTTCATTTCTTATTTTGGTTTGATCATTTATTGCACTTTGTCGTGTTTATTGTAAAGTCTTGTTATCTACACTAATATATATATATACTTAAAATAAACAGTGACACATAGACTGAAACATAACAAAGACTCACTTTTCAATATTTCGACCGCAATGGCGGTTGAAATATTGAAAAGTGAGTCTTTGTTATGTTTCAGTCTATGTGTCACTGTTTATTTTAAGTTTTATCTGTCCTGCCTGACCGTTTTTCGTTTATCAGAGTATGTATATATATATATATAATATATAACCTCCAAGTTTTCACATTTTAACAACATATATTTCATATTACTTTACTTCTTCCATTATTTGCACTCAAGGTGAAAAAACTAAAAACATTTTTTTTCATGCCATAATATTTAATTTTATATCGATGTAGCCCTGCAGATTTGAATAAAGATGGATAAACTTTAAAGTAGGGTATCTTTTAGAACTATTTCATGCTGAACCAGACCTTGATAAACTAAAATCGTTTATTATATAATATATACAAACTGAATGAACAACGAATAAGCAGAGATTTTCAATGCTTGTCAAGACACACACAAATTTACCTAAGTCAATGTTTTACAATCAAGACAAAAGCAATCAACTGTACAAAAAATCAAGACATGCGTCGACGTAGTTCCGTTTCCTGTCTGTTACAAACAGAGCAAATTGTTCCACCAGATGAAGTGTGGGTCTGTTTTAAATTTCTCTCGTAAACTTCTGCTTCATGCTTACTAACCGCTTACTTAACCTCACAATTTATTCCAAATAGCATGTACTTTAACTTAAAAAGAAGTATGTGATTATAGAATGTTTGTTTTAACATAACTATGTTTTTATTGCCTCTTTTAAAAGACAACTACAAAAATTGGGTACTATACTACTATATAATTAACCACTCATCTCTATTCCATCTTAGTGATAACTAATCAATTGATATCACTAAATTCTTTCATTAGTGTTAGTGATTTGATTAATATTTATATGAGTTTTACGAATCTAACTTATTGGTTATTCTTTTTTTACGTTGAAAGATGAAAACAAAAGAAAAATAAATTTTGAGTTTTATTTGTAAAATCTTGGATAGAAACAACAAACAAATTTTATAGTATTTATTATATCAATAATCAAATAGATACAACAAATTTTGATGTTGTTGGTTACATTTCAGAACTGAATCATTTTTGTTTGATAAGAACACATCTTGGGTGTTTGTTATTCTAAACAAAAATGCCTAATACATTTTTATTATAAATCGTAAACGCGTAAAAAGGAATTTCACGATAAATCAACATCTCACGATAAAATTTTAAACTAACATCCTTGATATTAATAAGTTTGCACAGTATATTTATATTTACCATAAAACTTGCGGAGTTATGGACAGATGAAAACGAAAGACCGATTTTCAAAATATATCAAATTCTTGAACTAACATTGAAGTGAAAGCTTAATATATTTGACTAAATTAATTACAAAAATGTTTTTTTTCTACTCATGATCCATTCATATCATCTCTCAATATAAAATAAACAAAATCCAGCTACTGCAAAATTTTTTTGAAATTTCAGAAAACCAACATATTGCTATATAATTCTTTACACTTTCTTCTAATCATGTTTCTTAAATATAAAAAAGATATAACGTAAAATTTATTTTTGTTTTAAAATACTAAATGTTGTTCAGTTTTGAAAAGTTGTTTTTAAATTATTATAAAAAATAGAACAGAGAATAGTAAAAATTAAAATGAATTACAATTCTTCATATTTATAATTAATCAATTAAACATAAGTTAGTAGGTATGTGAACTATTAATTTACTTTTGATTATATTAATATTTTTTTAATATGTTACTTAAAATTATTTACACGTTTTAGTTGTTATTTAAATGATAAAAGTAAATTAGAACTCCTGTATTTATAAACAATAATAAATCTAAAACTGTTTCATATAATTGGGACTACCAACAATCTAACTATACACAATCACTTAATGGTCTCTCTCCAGAGGAGCACAATAAAATTTTTATAACTCTAGGAGTCAGGAAATTGTCGTTCCATTCATACATGTCGGTTCAATTAGAAAACAATCCAAAAGAAAATAAAAATCCCCAAGCCAATCATTATATTTAAACTGTTAATCATTTAAACCAATTATGCATTTTAGTATCGTTAATTAAAGACTACCACCGGAAGGGTGCGATTTACAGTGGCTAGCAAGAATTAAAGATACCAATTCATTGTCGGAATTATTTTTATTTTTAGAAAAAAAAAATTAAATAACGAAAGAAAATTAAATTCTTATAGGACTTTACCATATTGTTTACCATCGGATTTTCCCCTTAAATAATTAATATACTTTTACATCTGCCAAAATACTTTTCTTGGTTTGTTTCAATTGTTGACTATATTTCTCGTGACGATGATTTTCAAAATATTAAATGACTCTATGTGAGTATTTCTCTATGAGGGAGCCAGGTTAGCACAGGGGTTAACGTACTCACCTCTGAACTGGTAGGTCTGGAGTTCGATCCCAACCTGGTCCTCGATTTATTCACGCGGAAGGTGAATAAATCTTAGTACGTCCACCCTTGAAGAGGACGTTAAGCCGTCGGGTTCCAAACTCTTTAAAGATCCCTACTCTAAATGGACTTGAGTTAGGCAAATTTAAGACTCCTAATGTAGAATCAAGAGATAATGTAGCTGGCCCGTTACTAAAATAAGTGCCAAACAATAAATGAGCTACAATTTCCGCCCTCAGAACACCACTAAAAGGTGAAAACCTTATAAGTATGGGCGTTGAAAAACAAACAAGTATTTCTCTATGAGTATTTCTAGCGTAAAATTATATATATATATATATATATATATATATATAGAGTTCAATATAAACAAAGAAACATAGAGAAATCAAAAGAACACACTTACAGTCTCTAATTTTCGGTTTGAACCGTCTTCAGGAGAGATAAGAAAGGGAAACCAAGCGCACTGGATCAGAGACGGTTGGAGACCAACTGTTGGTCTCCAACCGTCTCTGATCCAGTGCGCTTGGTTTCCCTCTCTTATCACTCCTGAAGACGGTTCAAACCGAAAATTAGAGACTGTAAGTGTGTTCTTTTGATTTCTCTATGTTTCTTTGTTTATATTGAACTATATTTGTCCGTTTTGGATCGTATTTCCAACGAAAAAAAGTGTATATATATAAATACGTACATAAATTATAAATCAATGATCAAACCACAATAAGAAATGGGAAAACAAGACTAAGATCTTTCAACCGTAACAAGCGGTCTTCGTCAGAGTCAAAAACCACACAGATGGGTTTTTGACTCTGACGAAGACCGCTTGTTACGGTTGAAAGATCTTAGTCTTGTTTTCCCATTTCTTATTGTGGTTTGATCATTGATTGTTGTTTCACGTGTTTATGTGAAATCTTTTTATTTATAATTATAAATATATATATATATATAAATATGAACATATATACATATATATACATGTATATATATATATATATATATATATATATATATTATATATAATTATATATATATATATATATAATATATATATATATATATAATGATGTATTATGTTATCGGGATTTAGTCAATTTTGTAGGATCGAAATTAAACTCTCGTTGCTAACGTTTCGGCTTTATTTTAAAACCATTTTCATAGGCAGAAGTAAGAATTTCTTCCTGCTTCCTATGAAAAAAATCTGTAGTGGCCTACACTCACTCTAATTGAACATTATATCAAATTTCTTGGGTATATAATATATCATGTCCCAATTTAGTGTCCTGTAATTGAAATTGCGTGAATTTTCATTTATAAATTGTTATTTTTCTGTTCCAACATTTGGAAAAATTTCCTTTTTTTTATAAGCAGTTTAGCATGAAAAACATTTTCTGAAAATAGAAACTGTATTCTAACAGCTCTTTGGTTAATGTAATTTTGAAAAATCATCTCTGCTTGGTGCGACTATATTTATATTATTTATAACGTTATTTACATTACAAAATGCAATTTGATAAATAGCATTAAAATTTTTCTAGAAACTAACTTCCCTGGTCATAGTAACAGAGTACATTGATCAGTTACTTGATCGAAAGACTCGAGTTTTCTTTTAATTTTGCTACTGTCGTTTCGTCAGCTGCCTGCTTACTATATCTAATTAAGAAACTGCTGGTGCTGTGAAAATGTTTATTTATGTTAATTATTTTAATGTGTTTATTACACTCATGATTGAGATAGGAGTCAAATATACATTTATTTGTTATAATTGATGGTATTTTAAAAGTTTACATCATAAAGCTTTTCATTAATGTAAATATGTTATTATAATTAAGGGAGCCGGGTGACCACGCGACCCTGGATGGACATTGTGGACCGTTCCATTGTCTTAGCCAGCGTCCCTTCTCTTTTATCAAGCCACCTGGAGGGGTGGGGTTATATTCTATTGTCTTGGCCCTTTTTCTAATTGGCTATTTTTCTACTCATCCCTTCGGGGTTAGTCAGTCGAAAGCTGGCCACCACAGTCTAATGACTACCAAAAGGCATGGCTTCACCATCTAGACTTCTACTTTAATGTGAGTAATTTTACATAATAATATTTCTTATTTAAACATAAAAACGAACTTTTATTTCTATTTTTATATTACTATAGTGACCATACAAATTAATTTATGTTTACCCGGTTTGTCTTGATATTAGGTTGATAGCTTGCAGTAATAACAGGCGCACTAAATACAGTCATCCTCAGTTAACGGAGTTAATAGGGACCAGAACCGGCCGCGATAGCTGAAAGACCGCAATGTAGTGTCACCCTCTCATTTTTGAACATACGTACATTTTTTTGTATATATAATATCATAAGTGTATATGAAACCATATAACTGCATATGTTAACATATAAACAATAAATAATAGTTTCAAACATGTGAATAAAATAATAATAGTATAAATAACATACATAATATATATAGATATATAATATAAATATGATGCATGTGAGTGTAACATACATAGATGTAACTAAAGTGTACCATTGTAATTATGATTTTAGAACTCTTTTATTCTTATATGGAACTTTCTTTTATAGCCATGTGCGCAACTCGATCACCTTGACTGAAATGGTTTTTATTTAGGGCATTAAACACTTAGGTTGAGGCAAGCGTATTCAGTACTAATCGTAAATATATTTTCAATAGTTTACAAAACAAATACATTATGACTAAGTACTTATTATAATCATGGCTTTTGCTTGCTTAACTCACCCTCCTCTTGGTGACGGATGTCAAAATAACGTAGTGGGTGTTTGCGGATTCATCTATGTTTTCTTGTGGTCGAAAAGCTATATCAATATTTTTCAACGTATGCAACAATTTTTGATTTTGTTTTTTATTTCCCTGCTTTGATTTCATTTCTGTTTGCTAAAATAATATATATATATATAAACTTGAAATGGTCCAACAGGACTACTAGTTAACACATGAAAGAGAAAAAACAAATAAAGATACACACAAAAGACTCACAACGATATTTCGACAGTCGTCGTCATCGGGTAGAAGTAGAAGAGTTAGCTTCAGCTACTCAAAGGAACTACTTCTACCCGATGACGACGACTGTCGAAATATCGTTGTGAGTCTTTTGTGTGTATCTTTATTTGTTTTTTCTCTTTCATGTGTTAACTATATATATATATATATATATATATATATATATATATATATATGTACTCAGGACATTGTTTTAATATAATTAATAGTATAACAGAAATAAAGGTTCAAACACAGTTGTTTACTAAAAAACAACATAAATATTCCGTAATTAATCATGTTACTTTATCATTATTCTTTGTTTTATTTTCAATCTTTTTATTTATTATTGCTTACTGATTAAAAATAAAAAAAATCTTCAATATACATTTAACTGACTATAAATCTCAGCTAAATATGTATAGATTAATTTCCCTCTGGGTTTATAAAAATAGTTTGACTAAGGGGTGATGTGTCAAAGACCCCGACCTGCCTCAACACAAGATAGCGTGATCTACGCTTTGGCAAGTGACTATTTTAAACGATCCTCCTTTCCGCCTCTAACTCTTTTCTATTGCCAGCTATTTTTAAATTCCGTACGCAATGCCTTTGGGGGGATAGGAAAAAAAAATTGGCTTCAAAGAAACATGTGCAGTTGCATTCAGATATTGTCAGCGGGACGCTCGCTTACTTCTATCTTCACGTCTCCAATTAATTAACCACTTATCAAGGTAATCTAAAATTTGCCACAATTTTATATCTCACTTAGTAGTTTTCTAATTTAATTTGAGTCACAATAAACGAACATATCTCATATCTAACCTTCTTCACGTAATTACTCAAATTTGAAAAGAATAAATAAATTTACCTACATTATGAACAATTTTTCTTAAAACCAAATTCTTATTATTTACAAACTTAACGTAATATTTAACATAATATCTCTAATGTAAATATATAATTTAAGAATAAATGTCATAATGAACAAAAAATTAAATATAAAATAACAATAAATTTAAAAATATAAATTAAGCATTACAATCATTACATATATCATATTTTTAATATTTTTAGGTATATTTTATAACTGGAGTATATTAAGCATCCATTTCAATTTTATTTAATAAAGTTGGCAAAAGTAACATCTATTATCAACTTTTTTCTTTTCATTTTTCATGAAATTGCAATTTTACAAATGTAGATTCATTGATGGAGTTATATGATTGTAGCTTCAAATGTGATTTATTCCAATATTTTTATTTATAAAATTATAAAAGAAGTGGTCCACCAGGATAGCCAAACAAACACAGAAAGAAGAGAAAGAAGGAACTGACGGTAGTACTCACTTTTATATTCCGACTTTCATCCTCACCAGGAGTAGAAGTGGCTGAGTATAAACTCAGCCTTTATCACCATCAGTGAGTTTTTTTTTTTTTTTGTTTACGATATGCTGAACCACTTATGCTCCTGACAGTCAAGGAAGTTGAATTATAAAAATGATTGCATCAGTTATTTCTTCTATGCATGTTTCCTTATACACACAAATATATGTGTATATATATATAAATGTTCAAACCAAAATAAGAAATGGGACGAAAATAATAAGATCTTTCAACCATAACAAGCGGTCTTTGTTACGGTTGAATGAACTTAGTCTTATATTCCCATTTCTTATTGTGGTTTGAATACTAATTGCTTTTTCACGTGTTCATTGTGAAATCTTCATATATATATGAAGTCTTGTCTGTCTGTCTTGTTTTCCCATTTTCTTATTGTGGTTTGATCATTGATTGTTATTTCACGTGTTTATGTGAAATCTTTTTATATATATATTTATATATATATGTATATAATTGAGTTTCTGTTTCATTTTTGTGTGTGTTTCTTCTTGTGAATATAGTTTATATATATATAAACTATATTTATTATTTTGTTATACTAAATTTATTTCTTATCAAAGTACGAAATCAGAACCACTTGTTCTAGTTGAATGATTTTAGTTTTTTTTCTCTTTTCTGATTTTGGTTTGGACGTTGATACGTATACATATATTACGTACTCGTATTACATTTTATTATAACGTTCCAAATAACGCTGGCAAATAACAACTCTACTGTACTGAAGCAATTTTCTTCTGATTAAATTATTTTATTATGCCAGGAAATTGATCTCTGAAGCAAAGTTTACATTTCAGTCATCTTGAAGTAACATAAGATGTTTAAAGTCATATCCATATATTCAACGTAAAATTGAATAGACATTTTATAATTATAAAAAAATCGGGAAAACATCATATCATATGTTTTTATGTTTATTTTATGAAATAGACCCTGTACCACTATTTCATTATATTCATTTTGATATTTCAGAGTATAATTAATGTTCTATTTGAAGTTATTTTGAAATCAAAATGCATTGATAGTATGAATTTTCTGAACTGCAAGGGCAATGTACCAAGCTTTTCAGGTTAATCACAAAATATTTGCATGCTTGAATTTTCCACTTTTCATAGCGATTGCCAAAGAGATTTTTGTAAATGAGTATTTATAGTTTATGAATAAAACATAATTAGATACAACAGTGAACGAATATTAATATAAAAGTTCCAGTCAAGAAAAACTGAATGAGGAACTGGTTAATATCCAAATGTACACAAATGTTAATGTCAACTTCTTTTTTTTCTGTTTGCAGAATCATTACTAGTACTTAAAAATTTATTAAAAGTATATTATAAAAAAAGTATATTTCTAACTACTTGGTTAGAATTAATAATTTTACTTACTTAAATAAATTACTTTACTCTGCACTCACGGAGCAGAACACGCGATTTTTACAATTCAGTGCTGTGATATTTCTCAGAAATTTCAAACTAAGCAGCAGTCAGTTTATGATGTAATGTCATTCCGTATGACAACCGTAATTTACAAAGATATAGGAAAAATCTTAACAGTATTCATAAGTAAACACTTTGTCAATAAGCTCTTGTTGGAAGCTGAATTCAAATGAAATTAAAATAACTAACAATACCTACTTCCTACATCTGTATATTTTGAAAATAAACATGTCTATGCAGCTAGCCAAACACGGCTTAAAAGTTCATAACTTTACTTCGACGTTAAATTTTTAATCCGTTCAACCCTTATATTTATGTTAGACATACACAAATCTAGTGTCAAAGTTTCAGTTTGCTAAGTCTTATGGTGTCTGAGTTTTCTTGTGACGAAATTTTGCGGACAAACCGAAAGACAGACAGAAATTTTTCTAAGGGTGGATTTGGTTTCTAATTGATGAAACGTAAAGATTACTTAAAATGAGTCAGCTCTAAGCAATGTACAGACAAAACCTTTCTTTTGTTTATATAAATTTATGTACGGATAAAAGTCCTTTTACAAGGTCATAATTACATGATATGAAACTATTAAATAATGAAAACTAGACCAGTAAGCACTAGTTAAACATATTAACAATAAAATTAATACAAGCAACAGGGGTACTAATAGATACTTATAATAAAGAATTAATTTTTTTTTAAATATGTGTAAATCATAATAGAAAAGTCTGCATCGTTATCCAAATCAGTACACTTAATCATCTGAGACATTGGGAAATTAAGCAAATAGTTACTCCTTTGATTCAGGACATTCAATATGTTTGGTGACTTTAAAACATACGTTGAGAAATAGAAATGTAATTGGTAGATGGGGTAAAGAGAATCAATCAAGTCTTTAATAATTTATATAAAAATAGGATGTAGTTTAGAAATATTATATTGTGAGCAAAGGAATGGTGTTTAGGATATTCCTTTCAACAACAACAACAAAAAATATTTCTATCGTAGTGCAATCAGTTATTATGTGGTATTTACTAATTGTAGGGTAAAAATCTAATGAAATAGTCTCCACATATAAGATAATGAAATAGTCTCCACATATAAATAAAGTTATATGTAGAGACCATTTCATTACCTTTTTACCCTACAACAAAAATTATTATATATTAATTTTTAAATTACACTTTTTTAACAAAATTTTGCAGATATTTTGAAAATAATATTGAATCATCAATTTCGTGGACTCGTGAGGTTATTATTAACTTTACATTCTTAGAAGGTGAATATCTACAAATCGTATTAATTGCTTTCTAGGTTAAAAGGAATCCATTGTACAAGTTCAATACCTCTGTTATAAGAACTTAGAAGACTGGTTTTATAAGTCTTTCAGTTAATAGTTAAATGTCTCTTCTAATATAGAACTATAGCAAAATATTAAATAAATGGACTTTTCCTACTTTTAAAAACGAAAGATGAATTATAAGATCATAGAATAAAAATAAAAAGTCGATTCATTTCCCCCCATGATAATCTAAATGAATAATGAAAGTAAAATTTAGCTTTTGTGATCAATTATTTCTTATTTAAAATAAAATGAAGAATTTCACACCCTTGACAGATTTTAAGTAACGAATGACCTCGCTGGGCTGTCACAATGTTCAATTTTCTCCTGCCCCACTTAATTCTAACCTTTATATTAATTTGCAAATTTTTAGCTCATTTGCAAAAATAAAAAATCTGGAGTGGCCTACACTCAACTTTCCTATAAGTAAATTTAATATCAATCCCCTTGGGTATATAAGATATAATGTTTCATTTAAGCATAATGGAAACATCTAAATGGGAGATGTTTATTAGTCTTTCATTCCTGAGGTAGTCAGATAGTAATGATTGATCGACTTATCAAAATATAAGCTTATTTTTGTATATCACACCACTGATGCAAATAATCTCATTAGTATAACTACAGTAATAATAACATTTTTGAAAAAAGTAAAAAAATTATTGCTAGGAAATATTCTCCTGCAAGAGAACATGGCTTTTGTTCAAGTAGCCAGTGGATTTCTTACATCGTTTACTTAACCTCCTTCTACATTGAATATTTAAGCCAAATATTTAAATTTAAAACAGGAAAATACTCTTATTTTCTCTGACAAACGTCATAAACATCGAAGAGAAAATGTCGTTTTAAGATAATTTATAATTACATTTATTAATCTTCAAACGAAAGATTTCAATTCTGAATTATCTTTTACGATTTTGGTCTTTTATACCCGCGCGTCTTATCCTCAGTTAAACTTGCCCTAGGAGATTTGATCATCTGCTCTTCATTCCTGGAGAAGGTTGATTTCTGATCGGCTTTTGGAGACTTCCCACTCATCTCGCCGGATTCTCCTTGTTCTCTTGGTTAAAATTTCGTTTTTCCTGTGCCTGTAGCTCCAACAGGAGCCGAGAAAAACGCGTTTAAAAGTGGGGGCAAAGTACAATCCAGAAATTTTCTGGATTAGGGGATTGGCCCAGAGGACCGGAGATGATGGGAAACTGTCAGGGGGGGTAAGAAAATAAAAATGGGTAGGGGCCAGGTATATGAAAAAAAAGGAGAGGAGGGGGGAGTAAAATCGAAACAACGCAAAAAATGCTGAAAAATTCGATGAGTGAAGGTTAAGAACTTCTCACTATTGCTCCAAAAAATAAAAAACTTAGAAGAAGACGCACTAAAAGAGTGCTCACGCGCAATGCACTCTCTCTCGATGAAAAATGAGAAAACATTTCCCACGGGGGATGTCCTGAATACCACCAACGATCCAGGAGTCGCCGAATCCCGGATCAGTTCCGCGACAGGTACCATCCAAGGTAGCATGCACAGGTACATCCACAGGTAGCATCCACAGGTACATCCACAGGTAGCATCCACAGGTATGTACCTATGGATGTACCTGAGGATGTACCTGTGGATGTACCTGTGGATTTACCTGTGGATGGTACCTGTGGATGTACCTGTGGATGCTACCTGTAGATGTACCTGTGCATGCTACCTTGGATGGTACCTGTCGCGGAACTGATCCGGGATTCGGCGACTCCTGGATCGTTGGTGGTATTCAGAACATCCCCCGTGGGAAATGTTTTCTCATTTTTCGTCGAGAGAGAGCGCATTGCGCGTGAGCACTCTTTTAGTGCGTCTTCATCTAAGTTTTTTATTTTTTGGAGCAATAGTGAGAAGTTCTTAACCTTCACTCATCGAATTTTTCAGCGTTTTTTGCGTTTTTTCGATTTTACTCCACCCTCCTCCTTTTTTTTCATATACCTGGCCCCTACCCATTTTTATTTTCTTACCCCCCCTGACAGTTTCCCATCATCTCCGGTCCTCTGGGCCAATCCCCTAATCCAGAAAATTTCTGGATTGGACTTTGCCCCCACTTTTAAACGCGTTTTTCTCGGCTCCTGTTGGAGCTACAGGCACAGGGAAAACGAAATTTTAACCAGGAGAACAAGGAGAATCCGGCGAGATGAGTGGGAAGTCTCCAAAAGCCGATCAGAAATCAACCTTCTCCAGGAATGAAGAGCAGATGATCAAATCTCCTAGGGCAAGTTTAACTGAGGATAAGACGCGCAGCCCGACCAAAGCTGCCAACCCCCGTCCAAGGGGTGCAGACGGAAAGTATGTGTTCTTCCCTATGGGGCCCATTTTTGTGTAAACTTGATCCATCAAAGATTCTGGACCGTAGCGTGGTAACAAGCAATGCTAACACACTCACCCACCCACCCACACACATACAGACATCATCGAAAAAACTTCATAAAACGACTTCTGGGACCTCGAAACATGCAATTCCGTCAAAATTTCGAGATCGAATTTTTTCACGATCACTATACTTTACTTCTAGTAAAGTAAAAACAAACTTTGAAACAAAATAATTTATCAACAATAGTTAGTAAACTGCCAACACGAGATGAATTAAAACGTTATTAAATATGCTCCTATGATTTTGATGTTTCTTTTGACATTATTGCAGTAATTGGGACCAACTAAATTTATGAAACCAGAATGACCGAAAATTCTCATGAAGTATTGAATTTAGTAACTACATTTGATAAACAAAATTTTAATCTTGTTCAAAAAAACATTATTAAAATACTGTTAGAATGTTATATTCGTTATATTGCCATTTGACCCTTTTTCTTAGCTCAGTTTGGAAAATAAGAGCTCTTTTTAGCTCATTTTTTGTATTATTTTAGCCAGAATCGTTACCTGATATTTGGTAACACTATCTTTCAACCGCATCAAGCGATCTTCGACATGGTCATATTTCAACTGATTTGTTCAGAGAAGAAATCAGTTAAGATTTGACTCTTAAGTAGACCGCTTGTTACGGTTGAAAGATCTTAGTCTTATTCCTGATTTCTTACTGTGGGTTAGACGTTGATTTTATTTCATATGTTTATAGTAAAATCTTGTTATATATCATCAATTATATAGTCGTCTTTTTATCCTTCATACAATTTATTGATTTTTATAATATCCATCAAATAGATTTTATTACATTCATAAGTTTCCGAAGTCAATGATTATAAGGTTAAAAACTGAAGAACAGTAATAAAACTTATTATTAAATTCTATTCTTGTAACCTACATTGGTTTTAAAATTGCTGGTATAATCACATAAGATTGTGAATTTTAGTTTATAAAACCTTCCATGTTTTAACTCACGAGCTATATAATCTTCTATTTTGTGGTATTTACTCATGATTAGAAAGAGGCAAAGAATCACCGAGTCTCCACATAAAATATGTTTTGTGTCGAGCTATTTTCATTCTTCCTTTGTGTAAATGGCCCATTGATGACCTTTTTTACAAGTCATATACTAATAACCTCTTTTTGAGTGGTTATAAAATGAAATGTGCACTACTGATAAATATATAGAATATTATAAACATGTTATAAGTAATTATTTCAATAGACATTATAATTTTCTGCAAATTATTCTCAGGAAACAATGAAATACAATATACGTATGTACGCATCTAAATAGAAAGTGACAAAAAATTAAGATTATTCTGAAATTCATAAAGAATGATACTACTTGATTTTTAAATTGTGGGAAATGTAATAAACTAAATAAGTGTAAATAAAATTTACAATAATGTATTCATAATCGGATTTTACAAGAAATCTTTCTAGTATTTCTTCTCTTATGATAGTGGTACTAAAATGTTAAATAATGTTTCTTTCTTATTGTAAACAATGTAAAAAAATACAAAAAATTCGACAAGTATAGCAGGTGATCTCTTAGTCTAGGGTAAACAAAGAGTTTTTATATCGTTATTGCTCTTTCCCGTAATTGAAACTTCATGAATTTTTTTTTATGGATTGCAAATGTTTTGTTCCATTTTTGGTCAAATTTGCATTATTTTTTAACGAGCCGTTTAGCGTTAAAAAAACATTTTCTGAAAATACAAATCGTACTGTAACGCCCCTTTAGCGAATGTAATTTTAAAAAAAAATATCTCAACTCATTCTCCACATAATGTTCTATTTTTAGGCATAGTTTCATTTTGATCCGTCAAACAGTATGGCTTGTATCGCTCTCACAAGGTTTGAGATTGAATTATAAGTCAAAATTTTTACATTTTATTGAAAAAAAAAATTTCCTGTTGTTTTAAAATTCTGAATATATTTTTCGTTTGTTCCATTTGTAACCTCAAAGATAATGTCAAAATTTCAAAACTGTAGGGTTATCTGTTTAGGAGAAATAAATGTTTTAAAAAAAACGGTTTTTGGCAAAAAAAAGTGACTTTCCCATCATGCATAATTCTTCCCAAACAATAGGGATCTTCGTCTTTATAGGACCCATTTTTGTGTAAAAAATCAACTTGATCCATCAAAGATTCTGGACCGTAGCGTGGTAACAAGCAATGCTAACACACGCACCCACCCACCCACCCACCCACCCACACACACACACACAGACATCATCGTAAAAACGTCATAAAACGACTTCTGGGACCTCAAAACATGTAATTCCATCAAAATCTCGAGATCGAATTTTTTCACGATCACTATACTTTACTTAGAGTAAAGTAAAAAAATAATAACTTTTTCAAAACTATTTTTTACTGCTAAAAATTATTGGGTATATAATCGAGGTATCTTAAATCAATTTTTAAGGTGACACACTGTAGAATATTTGTGATCAATTCAAATTTTTGACTAATTTTCATGTTTTTATTTATGTCAATCATGTAAAAATTAACGATAAGTATAAATCAAAATTTCGATGAATCTCGAGTTTTTGCTTTAATTCTCTATGAAAATTTCTACATATCAATTTAATTTTTTTTTTACTTTGATCCGGAAATTTGATATTCAGTAATAAAGTTTATATCAATTAACTGACAAACTACAATGTAATTAATATGCCCGTACTCTATGAATATCGGCCTCTGATTATTCATAATACATTATACATTCTGAATTAAATACATACATGTATTTAATTCATTATTATCTTATTATTACAGGAACAAATTTATGATACGTAATTAGTTTATATTCTAATAATATATAAATTAAATTGTCTACTAAAAAACAGCCTTCGAAGATTATATTTTAGTACCTTAATGGATCAATGTCTACACTATAATAAAAAATTGCGATTATTAATGATAATTAATAATATTTTTCTTAACATTAATATAAATGAAGGAAAGGAACACTATAGATGAGGATTGAACAAATAAACAAATAATAATTTCTAGAGATGAAGTTCAGTTTATCAATGATTGTCAGGAGAACGTATAATACAGGTATGTTCCAAGTTTATTATAATAGTCTATTAGAAGAAATGCACTTACATTAGGATTAGAATGTTTTTCTTAATTCATTTAAATTTATAAAATGCGTTTTTTTTTATCATTTTATCATTTTTAATTATATAATTGACAAAATATTTTGGTTTCTCAACTGAATTAAAAAAAAATATTTTGAAAATTTACTATTATTTGCTTCTGGTACCGCATATATATTAAAAGTACATTACAACCTCTCAGTACAAGTTTAATTCGTTACCAAATCAAGGTCTTATTGCCATTTACTCGTATAACAATGAAATTTTTTCACATTGAAATTAATATGAAAATACTTAAACAAAAAATATGTAACTTGAAAAAATAAACAATAATGTACATGTAATTTGAATAATATTACTTGAAATATGCAAGAAATAATGATGTTTTAGTATGAATCAACTAAACTTAAAACAGAAACCATCTAATCGTGAGAAAGACTTTCGTTTTACGACGAAATTTTACTCGTTATTCGAGGTAAAAATTCTTACGAATGACTACTCAAAAAGCAAATTACTCATTCAAGGAGGCACTGGTACCAAGCGATTTTACTTACTGTATATAATCAAAAAATATCATGTTAAAATAAGAGATAAGCCAAAATCATTATGTAGATTTGTTCTACAGTTATATATTCAGACTGTATTAGTTTTGGTAAACAATCAACAGAAATGTATATCGTTTTTTAGACCTTTTCATAGTGATTTATAGAGATAAAATTTATAATTTATCTTTATAAGTGATATATAAAGACTTCAATAGATTAAAATAAAGAAATATTGCTTTATTTTACTTGCTTTCAACAAACTTTAATAAATAATTTCTTTAAAAATGGTAAATGCTGCTACTTAATTGTAAATTGATGCGTTAAAACAACAAATGTTTTTTGATATAGTATACAACACTTGTCATACATGTTATGTTTAAAACTTGATTTTACTATAAATTATTATTACCTATAATTATAGGTTACCAAATTTTTATATTTGGCAGTAACTAAAAACAACAATACTGTTTATTTCAGTTCATGATACTGACATACGTTATTGTAACAGATATAATATAACACGATATTATAGGTATAAATATATATTTTTAAAACCGTTATGTCCGATTTCACTTTACCTAATTTTGTTGAATGTTTTTCCCAACTTTCCTAAACCTTTCTTCACTTCAGCTTGTTCAAATCAAAGATTAGATCACCATAATTTTTTCAAATTTGTATTTGACATGTTTCGGTGCATCGTACACAATCTTTAGAAACTAGTTATAATAGTTATAATTAATTTATACAAAAGATAATTTTAACTTAATTTCACTGCTTTTGCAGATGTGAAATTCGTGAATATCAACACTCATAAATATCATAAACCATTCAGAAGATGGTCTATGAAGCATCAAAACATGTAAAATACAAACTTGAAAAAGTACGGCGATCTAATCTTTGATTTGAGCAAGCATGAATTGAAAAAAAAACGGTAACAAGTTTGAAGAAACATTTAACAAAATTAGGTGAAGTGAAATCGGACATATCGTTTTTAAATATATATATATTTGTAAAAGTCAATTCATAGTGAATTGACTTGATATAATATAACAATATAGAATTAATATTAATAGATGTGTTATTAATATTATTAATTACTTTATAAATCTAATATTATTATTTGTATTTTCAGTTTTATTTTATTTCATCATAGCTTAGTCCATAATTTTATTTATGTATCAATATCTTTGCTGATACTGATTCTTAATTCACGTGTTTACTGTACTCGTAAAATCTTGTTATACATACATATATGTAAAATAAATGTTGAGTCTTACCCCAGATTCAAAAAAACTGAAGTTACTATGTCAGAATGTTACTATTAATCGTTTCAGATCTTTTAAAAGATGGTAATAGTCGAATGCAAGTATGTTTTTCCCATTTGTATTGCCTCTATTAGTGTGATATATATATATATATATATATATATATATAATATTGCAGTTTTTAATCATTAAGCGGGTTGAATAAAACAATGAATGTTTAAGTAATATCTTGTTGTCATGCAGTCCTCACCTCCCTTATATTAACATACCAGGGTGTGGACATTGACATGGGATTCATTTGAACATGTCGACTCTTTGTAACACTTTACCGTTCAATTTCTCTTCTTTAGTGCATTTTATAAGCGAGTTGACTTGTTTGGCCCTTGGCCAAGAGTATACAACACTCGTATATTAAACGAGTTCTTCTTTAAAAGTCGCTCATAAATGATAAAAGCTTGGCCTTTCTCCCACGAAAAAACAATTAACCAGACCAATGATCAAAAACAACAAATTTCATTTTATTTTAGTAGCGAAAAATTCTTTACATTTATTTTCATAGCCAACAAGAATATAAAAATGTTAATTTCAGTTTTAAAACTAAAAATAATTTCACTTTTATTCAATGATTTTTTTTTCTTTATAAACGGTAAACATCAAAATGAATTTTCAAAAATAAAGTTTTACCATATATTAAAGAAATGGATAACACTAAAGTTAATGAATAAGCGTATGCACAGTATAACTAGTAATTGATTTTAGATGTACTTATTGAAATTAAGCTATATCAGTTCATAGTTATCCAGCTTATAAGAACTAAATATCAGAATAATAACTTCAAAGTACATCATAATTATAATAATAATAATAAAATAATAATTTATTTTTTTTGTAAGGAAATGAAATGCATTTACGCACATTGTGCTGGGCTCCCAGTAAACCTGACTACCAACTAAAACCTCCTTTCTTATAAAAAAAAATATATAAATTATAATTAATTATATAATATAATTAATAATTATGATATAATATTAAATTATAATTATATAATATATAATAATAAATATATAAAAAAATTAAATTTAATAAAGTTTATCCAACATTTTTTGATTTTTTTCATAGCTTTATAATCTATTGTATAAACAGATCATAATGGAATAAAATGCCCCAAGCAAGAGAGCATTTGTTCCTCCTCCAGCTTAACCCATCCCTTTGCAAAATTTGAAGGTAAAGTCAAACCTCAATTTTCATATTAGACCGGTTTTTGAAGACTTTTATTTAAAAAAACATTAGATTTTATCATACTCTTAATTTTATTATAAAACCAAATATTATGTATAAAAATGAAAAAAAAAAAGATTTATTTCGTCCAAGAAAAAAAAATCTAACAAGAACAAAAACTTTTCTTGGATATTCTATTTTGTTCTATGTTAGTGTAAGGGAAGAGATTTCTAGACAGTAGATCATTTTTTACATTTCCATGCCATATAAGACAGTAGTTATTCCCATAAGAGCATTCAATCAAGGTTATCTTACATGAGACAGTAAACCTCACATAAGAATATATATTTGTCATATGACGTAATATAAACACGTTTTATACCTCGAGAGTTTATATTGAATGTACAATACAACTGAAATAAGGATATATATTTGTAAAACGCCTTCATTTATACACGTTCTATACCTGAACTATTCATGATACATAAAACACTACACCTGAATTAAGGATATACCTTTTTATATTATGATACATAATGGAAAGCCAAAAATATAAAGATAGGGATATATTCATTCATACATTCTGTATAACAAAACCTTATGTTGTATGTGTCTTCACGCATCCAATAATCCCTTGGACATTTTAACCTAAACTAAATGACGCTTAAAAAAAATTAAAAAGCATATCAACATTATACATATTAGAATATATGGTACCACTGACAAACTGCATTATTGTAATGGTAAACTCTCTAAGCTGTGTACAGATATCTTTTCATCTGTACCTACAAATGCCAGCAGCGTAGAATACTACAATTCAGATATATATATATGCGTGTGTACAAAGCTAAAAAAATATAGATATATACACTAACACATTTCTTATAGATGTTATAGACACATGTTACATGTGTCTATATGCATGTTATAATCACTTATTGATTGTATTTCAACTTAAACGAAGTGAAGCATAGATATTTCTATGCTTCATATAATTTATTGATACTTTATTGAAAAAACATAAAGAATATTTTTACAAATTTAGCATTATGATACCACTGCCCAATCATATTATTAAAACAGTAAACTCACTAACCTGTGTACAGGTATCCTTTCGACTGTACCTGTAACAACAATGTACGCATATCAAATATACATAATTATAATTTAAAATGACAATCTTTGTCATTTATTTTTGTAACTAGTTATCAGTTAATAATTATAACATTTGTTTTATTACAATATATATACTATAATAAACCTAAAGTTTAAAATGAAGTTAATATTATTAAATGAATAATCTAACATAAACTGGAATGTCAAAGGAATGAAGCAAAAGGAATTTTATTTCTCCTAACCTGGTTTCTCATGACATTAAAACATAAAGTTAATTAATACAATTATTAAAAAATAATTTTTTTCCAAATTGATACAAATAACCATGAAGAACTGTTATTTGATTAATTTCAATCTATCCTGATTCACTTGAAATTGAGTACCGATGATCTACAATGCAGAAATTACAACTAGTATGTATCTTAAACGAAAAAACCTGTCAAATAAATTATTTTTAATGCCATCGCCATCTGCGTAAATCAATTGAGATATATATGAAAAAACCAAACAAACCTGCTCAAGTGTAATTAAAATGATGAGTCTCTTTTATTCTTCATAAAACTGTAAAACTAAATTTTAGTGGTACTAATTTTTTCAAAAGAGAAATTGTTTAAAAGACTCCTTTTTTTTAGAAAGTCAGTTAGTTTTTCTATAAAAATGTGATACATCATGTTTTTATAAACATGTTTCATGTTTAATTATAAACTATGCGTAAAAAGATGACATACATTAAAATAATCATAGGGATTGAAAATAGTACATTTTTACAATTACATTTGAATGACAGAGTGGAAAAGCATCACTAATAAAACAGTTGATCTTAATATTATATATTCAAGAGATATCATTCAATATTTATTGGACATTTTACAATGTCTTAACAAACATATTTCAATATTTATGAGAATTCGCGATGCACGAGGGAATAGGTAAATAATAAACTCTTGGATTTAGAAATAAAAAAAAACAAAAATCTATTACAAATTACACATTGGTATGTTTACATGGGTAGAATGTGAAAGGATAGTGAGATATGGTATAGTATGAGAAAGAATGAGAAGAAAGAGAGAGCATGTCATGATGTAGAGAGAAGGTATATGAGATAGAGTCAGTGGGAGCAAGAGAGGAAATGCAAATGAAAGAAGAGAGGTAACCTTGCAGGTTATAGATATGAAACATTAAACTAGAAAATTAACGTTATCCTTTTTTAAAAAACGGTTATTGTTTATAATTATCTAGTATTTATTATATGTACTAGATAACTATCTTACATTTTAAGAAATTGTTTATCATCTAAGAGTAACAATTTTGAATATCTCCTAATTTAATTAGCTGTAGTTTCAATAAAGTCTAGTATGATTTTATATAGGCTTATTTGCTAAAATAGAACTAGTATAAACATGCAGGTGCTTTTTTCAAAATGTTACAAATTATAATTGTTCAAAGTAAATTCCTAATTAGTGAATAGTTAATAAGTTGCATAAAATAATCATGGGTGATAAACTGACTCAATAAAATTGCTTACTAAGATCTTGTAAAACAATTGAACTAATAAATTTAAGTATTTATTGTTAATTTCTTACTGTAAACAAATTTATTTATGTATTGTGAAGAAATTGTATTTTAGATTCTTGTAATTTCTAACTTAAAAATCTATATGAACTAACACTTTGTTTGAAACTGGTGTATCAACAAATAACTTTTATTTAGCATTTAATGCCGGTATTGTGTATCAAATATTGTATAGAATACATATTAAAGTATATGTAAAGATTAGTAATGAAATATAATATCAAATTACATTGTCTATGAATAAATAAATAGATAATGCATACCTTAGTTTGATGAGATGTAATTTCGAGACAATATGGCGATGTTCTCGTAGAGACTGGCAAAAACCTGCACCAACTATAACTAGAGTCCAAAGTTCACTTCTACTGGGGAAGCTATCCCCACCATGACTTAACAATTACGTCTTACTTTATCATGACAACAAACAAATATCTCACACTATTTCAAGTACTTGAATTAAAACAATCTTCTACTGTTTAATTCAAAAGCAAATTATATTTATCAGTTTTTCCTTTTCCATTGTTAATAACTGACTTTTCAGTTTATATAAATTAAAACAGCTGTTGATTTAAAGTAAATTTTTTATTTTTATAATATTAAAAGTTTACAATAATACTTATAATTCAAGTTTGAAATATGAAAACTTTTTCTATAGCACTTCCAGAATTGGTTCCTTCGTTATCATAATGTTTTATTACAATTGGTTTAAAATAAAATATGTTAACTTTACTATATGTAAAATATAGTAGTCAGGATTGATTTGATTTAAAGATTTCGAATTATAATCACGTTTTATATACCTCTGAATGCATTTATGGCATTTTGTTTATATCTGAGTGTATGTACTCGGGAATGTTTAATAAAATGTGTGACTACATTACAGGTTACAGCATTAGATATCTAAATTTTGAAATTTATCAAATAAATAGATATGGTTATGAT
This sequence comes from Hermatobates lingyangjiaoensis, assembly GCA_026182355.1. Lineage (NCBI taxonomy): Eukaryota > Metazoa > Arthropoda > Insecta > Hemiptera > Hermatobatidae > Hermatobates > Hermatobates lingyangjiaoensis. Next base: position 2,924,361 of record JAPFBL010000004.1, on the reverse strand, counting down.
AAGAGCCCTGTACGTTTTATACAGAAACAAAATAATGATAAAAGTACTCTATTGTATATGCTGCGAAAACAAACTACATTTTACGTTCTTCTAACAATTATAAACATTTATATTCAGTACGTGATACTACCATTACAAAAGTATTGCAAAAAAAAAGGATGGTCAGATAAAAAAATGGCCAGAAACAGGCCATTATCAAAATCTCGAGATAAAATTTGTTCATGATTTCTGTACTTTACGTATGGTAAAGTAAAATTATAAACCGTTTTTATATATTATTTTAATAAGATTATACATATAATTTTGCAAAATTTTATTATTTATTCAAAATAATATTTTATACAAATTATTCTTGTTGTTTCAAACACCCAAATACCCAAATATCCTTTATGTTCTCTCCAAGACGCAAAGTGATAAAAAATTATTATCTGCCATATGTAAAGTGTAGTGAGATTAATTTTCATAAAAAAGGTTAAGGAAGCCTTGGTATTTAGTACTAAGAGAAAGAGCTTTACTAATTGAACGAACAAGGCTCAACTTTCAAATAAATATACGATTATTTCTAAAAATGTTTATATTTTTTTGTTAACCAACTCTTATTTTCTTGTATATTTTTTTAATATCATTAAAATTATATTAATGATAATGATTTATTCAAATCTCTGCGTGATTTTTGAAACTTAATGATCAAATGTCGTTTATGTCACTGTATTTTTCAAATGAGAGATTGAACATCTTTTGCATGACTTCCTTCGTAGAGTTCGTAAAATTATTAGTCTCCAGCAGGGATGATGGCGGTTATTAGTAATCATTATTAGCAGTATTTATTAGTAGTCAGTTACCACTACTCAGTAACTAGTAGTCAGTTACCAGTAGTCAATTATTAGTAGTGAGTTACCAGCAGTCAGTTATCACTATTCAGTTACTAGTACACACTTTTCAATATTTAGTTATTGAAACTTATTGAAGTTACTGATAATAACTAATTAACAAGTTATTATCAGTAAGTAACCAGTAGTAATTTAATAGAAGCCGGCTATGAGTAGTCAGTTATTACAAGAGAAGGTCAATAAGTCTCTAGAAAAATATACGAAAATATTTTTATTTGGGTGATTTTATTTTTTCAACATAATCCCCTTCATGTATGATACACTTCGATAAACGTTCATCTAACTTTTCCAAGCCTTCAGAAAAGTATTTTTGTGGTAGTCCCTCAAAATAAGCATTTGTGTATTAAATGACCTCTTCATTCGAAGTTAACCGTTGTCCACTGAACCATTTTTTTAAATTAGGAAACAAAAAATAGTTACTTGGAGCCAGATCAGGTATATACGGTGGATTGTCTGTCAATTCAAACTTGAATCCCTTGATTTTGGCCATCAAACAGCACACATGTGCAGTCGCGCCTTATCCTGGAGAAACACGACTTTTTTCTCTTCGTATGAGGACGACTTTTTTAAGTCCTCAGCTCGCTTTATTATTAAATCCTCAGATTTTTTTTTTATTCAGCTCGCTTAATAATGTACAATAGTATTGTCTATTAATCGTCTTTTCCTTTTTCCAAGTAGTCACATAATACTACGTGCATCCTAAAGTACAGTGGCTATAACCTTTCCGGCTGACTACACCGTATTTGCATTCTTTGGGGTCCCTTTACCTTTAACAATCCACTTTTGACTGCTCTTTCGTCTTAGGTGTGAAATAGTGTATCCATGTTTCATCCATACACAGAAAATCACCTGGGTCGTTGTTTCAAGATTCTTTGAAATGTCCACGCGGTTGCTTTTGTTTTCAGCTTAGAGCAAAGGCAGCACCAATCTAGCGGATATTTTTTTTCATATCAAATTTATTGAGTAAAACTGAGATGACTGTACCATGTGAAACCTCTGTGGCCTCAACTGTTTTGCGTCATTTTATTTGTTGGTCGCTTAACGCCATCTTATGGATTTCATTAATTTATCGATTTATTTATTGATTTTCCTGAGCATTCACGTCTAGGGGACGTCCTGAACGATGTTCGTCTGCTGCTGATGTACGGTAACGTTTAAACTCATTGATCCAAATTGTAAACTATTGCATATAATGGTAGACGTACCATGAGCCAAATCCAAATCATCTTTTATTTCTCTTACAATTAAGCCTTTTAAATGCAAATGCTTAATCACTGATCAAAATTAAATTATCTTCCATTCGTACAAAAAAACAAACCGCTTAATGGATATGGCTGCAAGTTTCACTGATACCTAGAAAGGAATGATACTTACGACCAGTTGCGACTCTACGAGAGCTTTCTCTTTGATTTTCTAAAGACTTATTGACCTACCCTCGTAGCAATCAGTTACTATTACGACCCATTATGTAAACACAGAAATTAGCAAACATTTCATCCCGTTTCGTCATTTTTATAAAGTGAGTAATTTTTATATTACACAGGTAATACACCTATAAAAAGATTTCACATAAACACGTGAAATAACAATCAATGATCAAACCACAATAAGAAATGAGAAAACAAGACTAAGATCTTTCAACCGTAACAAGCGGTCTTCGTCAGAGTCACAAACCCAACTGAACACTAGATGCAGAAAACATCTGGTGAGGAGTTGAGAAGAGTGGGAGGGAGGGAGTATTAATAATACACCTAATATTAATATTAATAAAATGAGGTTAAAAAACTATTTAAGCTCATGTAAAAAAAAATAAATACAAGCAAGTGTAGAATTATTTATTATGTTTACTAATATTTATACTGTTCTATTATTTATATAATTAGTTTTGGCAGTATTATGAAAATCAGGACAGCAAGATGTTTGAAAAGCAGAAGATTTAATTCGCCCATTGTATTAAAAGTGGCTGGAGTCAGCTACCATTTTACTAATGAAAAAAAAAAATAAAAAACAGAAGGCTAAGTGGGGGTAGGATAGGGGGTGGGGTTAATAAGAGTCACCCTTTTCTCTTCATCCCCTTCTCACTTACGCCATTACTGACCCAACAACCCTTTCAATAGATCTTATTTCACATATTCACTTTTTTGATCAAAAACAAACAAGCATGCGTAACTAATATTTACTGACTTAGATATAGACAATTTTTAAATCATTTAAATTGTATTTCTGTAGTAATTATAGCATTACAATAACAAATAATATCTAATCACTACAATGTTGAAGGTTTTATTTAAAATTTAAATTACAACATTTGTTAATTTTTAAAGAATATTATCTCGAATATGATTATTCACATTTACAGGTAAATTTAAATCATACGTTTGATAATATTTTATGGAATAGACCTGTCGCGATAGCATCTCTTCACATTCACGTACATCAGATCTAAGCTCCAAACCTTCCTGAATTCTGTGTCTCACATTAATTTGAACATATATTTCTCTTGAAAGAAACTTTTAAGTTTTATTTTTTTTTTTTAAATAAAAATTAAAATAAATGTAGTTTTTTATTTTCAAAAATATTTTAATTTACAACGTTGTAAAGTGCCAAAGATCAATTTACTAAAAAATCATGTTTAGTAAAATATTAAGAGAATACATACAACCTGTAATTATTAATTTACAGATTTTTAGGTCATATAATAATCCAATAATATAAATATTACGCTTTTTAAAGGAAACTTCAAAATCCTTAAAAATAAAGAAAGAATTTTATAATAGTTCTATTTTATAATATCATTAAAAAGGGTACGATTTTAATTTGTAGATTTTCTATTAAAATTTATTTCATTTTAAACGTGTCTATCATATCAAAGTACTCTTGTCTTACTTATTCCTTCTATTGAGTAGTTGTTTACATTGCTATTTCTTTTGTCCTGGACGATATAATATTCAAATATATATGAAAATTAACTTAAATTTATTTTAAGAAAGTGAATATTTAAATCTATATAAATAAATAAAAAGGTTTTATCTGTACATTGCTTAAAACTGACTGATTTCAAGTTGTCTGTACGTTATGAAACTTGAGTGTCACAAAAATGTGCTAGGGGACAGGACTCCAAATCGTGCTTTGCGCAGAGACGTCAAAGAGGCTATCTTGATAGTGTTTATACCACGCATACCATTAATACCCAGCAACTGTCCCTTTCAATTCAAACGGTCGCAATTTCCCGTTGCGTCTGTTTCACAATGACGGTAAATAAGTCGCAAGGGTAAGCTTTGCCAGGAATTGAAGTGAATGAGACCGACCAAGTGTTTCTCACATGGTCAACTGTACGTTGCTTGATCAAGAGTCAGAGGTTCCAACTCTCTGTTCTTCCATGTACCTGAAGGACAGACAGCTAATATTGTGTATACAGAGCCACTTACTTACATTGCTAATAAATATATTTTTCCTTATTATATAATTATTCTAATAATATTTTGAAATACTACGTAACATATCTGAATTTTTGTAAAATACCCGTCAAAGACGGGCACGTTTTCTAGTGATACATAAAATGTTTATTTAAGAAATGTTATTTGAGATAATGTCGATGACGGAGTATATTTAGAATATGTAAAGTTTTGAGGAAAACATAGAGGAAAAAAGATTATTACAGTAAAATTACTAAAGGTTTCTCTGATACGAAACGTAATCAGTGTTTGTTTATTTTGGGGTGTATTACAATGAATAATACGACCTACTTGATAATTGATACTGTCCTGAGAAAAATATTTAGGACAAATATCTTGGTCGAGACAGGATGTGGTGATGACAGAGTTTATATAATTTTATTTAATCATCCAGCTGTTCTGAAGACTATAATTTTTTTTATAGTCCATTAAATTGTCAAGACAATTATCGCCATTTTTAGCCATTCAACTACCGTTTGAATTACACAAATGTGGTAATTGTTGTTTGAACCTTCAATTATATCCCTTATTTTAGAAGCTAAACTAACGTTATAACAAAAAATTCTGTTGTTAATAATTTTTAAACAATAAAAATTATACGCTTTTGTTTAAATAAACAAATAAAGATAAATAAATTTTGTTTTTTTTTCTCTCCAATATAAGAAACGTTAACTCTGTGGATAATGGAAGCAATTAACGAAGGCGGGAAGATAAAGGGTAAAAATTACGCTGAAATGACGAATTTAATTATTTCGTAGAATCAGGATGGATTTTCAAGAGAGCCATTTAGAGATCTTGTCAAAAAATACCCCTTTGGGGGAGGGGGATGGGTTAGAGAAGAAATGAAAAATTATATTGGACCCTGTTTCATTTAAGACCCCCAATATTTTGCTAAATCAAAAGTCTGTCCACCCTTCCTGCCAAAAAACTCTCTTCCACTCGCCTTTCATTATTAATTAAAAAACAATAATATAGCAGAATTAACTTCAGCTAATTTTCAAAGATCGATCATCTCCTTAGATATAAAGTTTATTTTTACAATTTCTCTCAGAGGGAATAAAATGATGAATGGTGAAATTAAATAAACTTTTAAGTGTTTTTTTTTCTTATTTGGCAAACTTTATTTCTCGAATATTAAATGAATTAATCATCTACTATTCAGTAAATAATTTGGAAACTTGTAAAAATACTTATATTTTAGATGTATGTTTTCAGGACTTTGGTAATACTGACTTATCAGTTCTAGAATACATAGCAAAAAAAGTGAAATACATCTTTACAAAACAAAAGGAAGGTTTCTGTTTTATATTCAAAGAGAGTCCATCTATTACCTCAGCCTCACATATCACGTTTTATTTCATAAATAAAACCGAAACGTCGGTAACGAAAGTTTGATTTTTTATCCTAGAAAATTGACCAAATCCTTATTAGAGAACACACCTATTCTATCAAACGGTCTATATATTACTGAATCTATATATATATATATATATATATATATATATATAATATTAAAAGAAATGGTCCAGCGGACTTTTTTAAATAAAATAAATTCAAAACGAAGGAAACACACAGACATAACTCACATCGATATTTCGACCATTGTCGTCATCAGGAGGTGTGAAGCGAAGAGTCCCACAGGAAGTTAGGGCGGCGACTCACTACCTTCCTGCGGGACTCTTCGCTCTTCACACCTCCTGATGACGACTATGGTCGAAATATCGATGTGAGTTATGTCTGTGTCTTTCTGTGTGTTTCCTTCGTTTTGAATTTATTTTATATATATATTAGTGTATATTGGCAGCACATTCTCTTGTAAATATATTTTATTAAAGTAGACGGCAGCTTCCGCATTCACGACCTTTTTGCTGGTGTTTTCTAGTTTTTTAACTAGTTTGCATTGGTAGGGAGTGATTTCACGAAGGAGTTGTCCCAGAGACATCGAGAAGTAATTTCGTAGGTTACTCAATAATATATTTTTACTTACAAGATTTTGATTTCACTGAAATCATCATCAGGTATAAGGTTATAAACAAATTAAGCATAAACTAACACAATAACAATTTTATAAAAGTTAAACAGATATTAAAATTAAGAGGATAGATAGAAATAGACAATCATTGTGAAAAACTATTCCAGTGTGACAAGTGGAAGGTTACAACTTGTTATACACATTACCTGGGGGGTCCTGTCAGTGTAGGCCTATTAAGTTTATAAGAACTATCAAAGTACTTACAACTTGGTATTATGCCTGTACTGTTGGATAGGTCTTATGAACTTAATATACTTACACTGACAGGACCCCCCAGGCAATGTGCAAATTGCACATACACAAAGTCAGCAATAAGAGATATGTTGATTAAAATCGTTTAAATGTTCACTGTATAATGTTTTTTATTAGTGAAATCTGAATTTTGATAATTTTTGATACTTCAAATTTAAAAACTGGAATAGTGATATAATCTGATACTATATTTTAATCATGCAATATTTTTCTTAATTGTTTGAGTTCATTTTAATTAATTTTATTTTAATTTAGGATTATAGTTTTAATTTTACCTATTTAGAACCGGTGTTAATTCATGACGATGTACCTAAACCTTTCAGCTACCACGCTGAAGAGGTTTTTCGAAGAATGAATAAATGAAGAAGAATGAAGCTGTACAGACAGATATTTTTTTACGTGGAGACATTTAGCCAATTAGAAAATAGAGAGGGAAGCAAAGAGCCCTCTGACGTGACTTAGACGTCACGTGCAGTGGACTTACAGTGTTAACTTGAAAACTACATAGTAGCCTTTTAACAAATATAAGTACTCCATCAGATATTATCTGTAAAAAAGTACTCTACAAAATCTAGCATAGCCAATGAATTTATCAGCAATATTTGAAAGCAGGCAATCAAAATATTTCAAAAATTCCGACCTATTGAAGTTCGCTGATGATTATTTCTTTTATGTGATTCATCAATATTAAAATATGTTAGAATTTCTTCAACCAAATTCACTGTTAATTACTTCAACCAATTAAATAGTTAATTGAGCCTTTTTATAAAATATCAGAACATTATTGCTCTGGCACAAATATTAGTACGTTTAGGTTAGTTTTAAACATCTGGTAACGGTAGTAACAACAGATGGAACAATAAATCTCGGAAAATGTAGCTACATGTTGATAAGTTAAATCAAATATATGTAGTAATAAGAAAGAGAGTGGTCAGATGAAAAATATGTAGAGAAGTCACCTTATTATCCCCTTATTATCATTTCTAACTACATTAAACATTAAATAATGTAGTGTTATGTGTACATTAAACTATGTAAACACTTATTGTGTAGTACTTACTAAAAGTATTAAATTAAGTATTATTTCTAACTAGATTAAACAATATAAATATTATAAATATAAACAATATTTATATTACACATTCACGGGCTATGTAAGCAGTTATTATGTAGTATTTTCTCATAATTAGTCAGGAAATAGACATTAAGTCTTCACATACAAGGACATTATTACACAACGCGTTTCGAATACTTAGTGTTTATCATCATGTACATCTATAATATAAATAAAAATATGTATAATAATTTTGAAGTTAAATAAAAGATAAAACAACTAAAACATAATCGAAGTGTTTGAAAGGTGTTGTACAATTAAATCATTGTATGTGAATAATTAATGTATCTTACCTGACTAATTATGAATATAAATACAATTTTTTTTCTTTTTTTTTCTAAATATATTTTTTTTATTTTTTTCTTACAACAACGTTTAATTGTTAATTAGAAGCTAAAAGATATAAATAAACCTAAGAATAAAAACAGCTGCAGTATAAAGAAAAACAATTGACAGATGAACTTGACAGCTTTTCTTGTTAAAGCACTAAACCTAATGGAACTGTCTGGTTGAAAAAGAGAAGGGGAAAAAACATTTGCAACTGTCTCAGAGAAAGGAAAAGGCATTTAGCGAAAAAAAAAAATGTTTCCAACCTTCTTATCAGAATTAAGTTGAATGGAAGAGGGTGCCCATCATTGGGCAAACAATGAAGATAAAAATATTGGACTGAGTCTTATCGTCGTCTTTAGAAAATATTTTCTCTTTCTTCTCATTATATATCTTTCAAATAATAATTCTTTTCTTAAACAATCCACAATTAAAGCTATTACAATGTTCAAATAGACATTATTTGAAATTAATGTATTACATGAACATATATATTAAGAACCTTTCTGTAATTTGATTTTCTGATTTAAATTCACGCAAAGAGCAGACAGAAAAAACTGATAACTCACATCTATACTTTGATCCGTTATAATCAGTAGTAGTGTTGGCCTACCAGAACGTCCAATAATCGCCAAACTAATCTGATATTTATTTCTAATTTCTTTTTAATAATAGTTTTCCAACTAAACTTGTAATAAGAGTGTTATTTGGAAAACTTGTTACTAATCTGATATCTATTTCTTAACAAGCCTCTTAATTTCTTTTTAATAATACTTTTCCAAACAAACTTGTAATAAGAGTGTTATTTGGAAAAATTGGGAAACTTGTTAAGAAATAGGTATAAGCTAAGTTTGGTAACATTTTTAATAATATAGGTTTTATGAAAGGACAATTACCAACATTTACGAATATGAAATAATATACGTTGGCTCAGTCAACGTAGGGACCTGCATTTCGCCAGTGACACTGATTTTCTTTTACTTTACGACTGTTAGCATGTCCAAACCCAGAAAATAATCTTTGACTCAACTATCAATGAACCCCTAATAATTTCTCAAGATATCTATATTTGACTTTTTAGGGCAAAATCTCATATCAAATCGTTATTTTGTTTTTGGTATTTAATAATTTTCTTTTTGTATTTCATTTGTTTATGTACCATATTTTGTTCTTTATAACACGTTTCCCTTACCTCGCTCTCTGGTTCTTGTTTTCGTGCTCAGTTGTGAAACAACAGATTACAACTGGCATGTGCAGTCGGTAGTGTGTTTTGATTTCTTGAAAAAAAATATAAAATTTTATCTTTTTCTGAAGATTATGAATGTTTTATTTTATATTTATATGATTTAACTGAAACAGAAAAAAACCACAGCTCTTATGATAAACAAAAAATTGATCATCCACTACTTTATATGTTGTTCTTTTCGTCTAAGCTATGAATATGAAGTTTTCTGCATAAAAAGGCTGTTATTAGGCTTTTAAGGAGGAATTAGACAAATGAGCTGTTACTTTTGTCGTCAAGAGCTACTATTTCAAACGTTTTTCATTGTGCACTTTGAGATAAATAAAAAGACTTCTACATCTTAGATTAATTGTGACATAGAAATAAAAAAAGCAAATTAATAACAACAAGAATCTTTGTTCTTAGTTGCATTTTCAAGATTTAAAAAGCCTGTCTGATCATTTAGTTCATGGGTTCTCTACTGTTTTGCTTGTGGAACTCCTGAGAGCTATTTTACCTTCTGCAGACCATCACCCCCACCCCTCCCCCACATGGAAACTTAAAAGATATAATTAGGCATAAATTTTTGAATAAAAACATAAATTTTAAGACAAATATTTGTTTTTATGTAAATATAAAGTGAAAGTAGGGCAGAAATGTTAAGGAAATAGTCTCCACATATAGAAGTTTAATAATATATAAAACGCGTTCCGGGCACGTAGTGTGCAATTGGTAGTCTGTTTTCGTATCCTAAAAAAATATAAGCCTCTTTCTTTTATTTTTCTTTCTGGAAATGATATATGTTTTATTTTATATTTATATAATTTAACTGAAGTAAAAAACCATAGCTCATGTGATGAACAGAAAAAATGATCATCTACTATTTTACATGTTATTCTTACTGGCTGGGCGACGAATATGAAGTCTTCATAAATAACTCTATTCATAATTCTTCAGAAATAACACCAGCTTCAGACTCTGTGGTACAGCAGTTTTAATTATAATTTTATGTGTGCAGCGGTTTACACAATTTACTATAAATTACTACAACTATTTGCTATAAAATTGTATATGTTGACTATAAAAATATTTATAAATATAATTATATATTTATATAAATATATTTATAAAAGTTATAAAAATAATAGTGAATGAAATAATAATACTAGTGATAGTTCATTTTTTATATATAGATGTAATATTTTTTTTGCAAATACAAATTGTAAAAAAAATATAATACCTATATCAAGTGTAGTTCAAAGCCAAGATTTCTCCTCAAAAACCAGTTTAATTCTCGACATTATATATTTAAATAAATAATTGATAAAAATAAGTATAATTATTAAAATATCATAAGTGTGTACAAGGAGTGAAATTAATTGTCCACATAAATATTACGGAACTGTCAAAATGTATTCCCTGACAGGCTACATCGATTTAGTAATTAAATTAGATGTTTCAGGTGTTGAATTATCAGTTTACAACATCGAAAGTAGGCAGTCCTACTAAACTAAAATATAAATATGAAGTTGTTAATCTTTATTATTTGAATTAAAGAATCTATTCATTTTCCCCGCTTTTAAAAGGACCGTTCTTTTCTATAAGCTAATTATTTTAGGTTAGAAAACGTGGCCAAGAATATTCTGAGGTGTTTGATTTTTAATTCGATTTCCTTTTCCAATTATTTAATAAAGAAAATAAAAAAAAAAAAGAAAGAGGGTTCTGAAGCAATAGGGGTGTAAGTTGGTGCCGAACGCAGATGTTGAACATAAGAGGGTTGAATTAAAAACCACCCTCAAAAAACTGAATACTTTCAATATTCAAAGAATGGAATCATTTGTAAGACTCTTCAATCTGAATTCAAAAATCATAGTGGAAATTTCTTTCAGCTTAAGAAAAAAAAAACTGATTTGTTTATTAATGAAATTTTTTTAGTATAATCTAAAAATACGCAACACTGGAATTAAATGTTAAGACTGATATTCTTATATTTTTTATGTGATTAAATATATAAACGTGACCTGAGTTTAAAAGTTGCCACAAGGTCGGAGTCAGGCAAGGAAGGAGGCGGTTACATATGTACGAGTATATTTCAAAAATTATAAAATTGGTAGCAAAACTCAACTATATAAAAGAAAGTAATAAAATTATAAATATACACTATTCTACAAAGGTTGGTAGAATAATAGTGTTTTACTGAGACCGGTATTTTGAAGAGGCAGTTTGCCATCAGGAAGAACTTTGAAGAATTTAATGAATAGTATAAGTATGGTGTGAGAATATAGTTATACTAAATACTTTCACATTACATTTCTCTGTATACATATACAATTAAATTACTTACCTATTTCTAAGAAGTAAAATTAACAAAAACTGAAAATCTGCTACCTAAATATATATATATATATATATGATCAAACCACAATAAGAAATGGGAAAACAAGACTAAGATCTTTCAACCGTAACAAGCGGTCTTCGTCAGAGTCAAAAACCCAACTGAGTCAACGGTCAGTTGGGTTTTTGACTCTGACGAAGACCGCTTGTTACGGTTGAAAGATCTTAGTCTTGTTTTCCCATTTCTTATTGTGGTTTGATCATTGATTGTTGTTTCACGTGTTTATGTGAAATCTTTTTATATATATAATATATATATATATATATATATATATTCGTATATTTGGGGAACAGTCCTTCATTTATACATGTGAGATTAAATTTGCTGCCCACTTTTGTCTTTATCAGTTTTCTGGATTTCTTTTCCAAATCTCGTAGTCTTACTTTGATTTCTCTAGGAACTAGGTGTATTAAATCACTATATGTTTTGCTGTCCATTTTTTTTAATATATATTCAAAAACTAATAATTCATTTTTAACATATATGTTCAAAAATCACCCAGTAGATGGTCAAAGAAGACCGAAACGTCGGTAACAATAAAAAAATGGACAGCAAAACATATGGTGAGTTAATACACCTAGTTTCTAGAGAAATCAAAGTAAGACTACGAGATTTGGAAAAGAAATCCAGAAAACTGATTAAGACAAAAGTGGGCAGAAAATTTAATCTAACATACATATATATATATATATATATATATATATATATATATATATATATATAACAGAGAGAAATTAAAAACACACACTTACAGATTCTAATTTTTGGTTGGAACTGTCTTCAGGAGAGATAAGAGAGGGAAGCAAAGCGCACTGGTCCAGACACTGGTCTCCAACCGTCTCTGAACCAGTACTCTTGGTTTCCCTCTCTTACCTCTCCTGAAGACGGTTTAATCCAAAACTTAGAGACTCTAAGTGTGTGCTTTTAATTGATTTATGTTTCTTGTTGTACATTGAACTATATTTCTCCGTTTCGGATTGTATTTCCAAGGAAAAAGTCTATATATATATATATATATATATATATATATTCGTATATTAAGAAGCAGACCTTCGTTTATGCATGTCTTGTTAAATTATGTGACTATTTTTAATTTTAAACCTTTTCTACTGAGTCTCTCAATTTCTCTAATATACTTTCTCCATTTTTGTGGTAGAAGATAGATTAGTTGACCTAAATTTTTACGTACATAATCCGACATATTTCAGTTCTCACTGACCATTATTAAGGATTATAGGGGTACACGAATCTTAACTAAACTATACATAACATTGTATAGTTTTTATATTGTATTGTATTGTACTTTTATTATATATCCTTATTTCAATATAATAAAACAAAATCTATGGTGGAAATAACTGATTTATCAATAAATTCCTCTCTGTTACTGTACATATTAAAATGTAATAAATAACCAAATATTAGTAATAGTAGTGCTAATTGTAAAACAATCATGTTGTAGCCCTGAAGATGACATAAATATATGTCGAAACGTCGGCAAAGGGACTATATTAAAATCATTAGACCTCAATCCTCAAAAAAATTACATATATATATATATATATATATATACCAATTAAAAAAGATAGCACACAGATATACACAGGAATAACACATTTCTATATTTCGACCATCGTCGTCATCAGGAGGCGAAGAGTCCCGCAGGAAGGAAGGAAGGAAAGAACTTTAAAATCACGCTCACAACTTAATCAGTAAATGTTAACAATTATAAGAAATATAAAAAAACCTTCATAAGTATCACATACAAATATTTTAAAATAATGTACCTGAGGAAAATATTCTATAAAATAACTGATTATAAATTTTATTCTCCATAACGAATTTTAAATACATTTTTCTGTGTGACATCGTAACAGAAAAAGATGAAATAAAAATAAAGAATACATTAGAATTGCTATTGGTTTACATTTTAGGATTCACTGTAAGTGTTGTAAAAATTTCGGGATATTTCATTAATTTCGTCACCACAACAAAAAAAAGTTTACTAACAAAACTATCAACGCGTTTCAAACACTTAGTGTTCTTCTTCAGGTTTACATCTGAATAGTGCATCTCAAGGATGCCCTTCCTAGGTCCCTTCTGTTGCAACAACATCTCAGTAGTAGAGATATAAACCTGCAGAAGAACATAAGTGTTCGAAACGTGTTTTACTGTTTATATTAAACTTTTTTTATGTGGAGACGTAATATTTGAAATTCTGTATTTGAATAAATACCACATTGCAACAGATTGCACAAGTAATTATGCAGAAATCTTTAAGAAACAATTCAATTTTTGTTCACTTAAATACATGATAATGCTTTTTTTGTATTTAATTTTATTGGGGAAATAAAAACTGTAAGTTAATTAATAGCGTTAGTCATTTAGAATTTATTAATTATAGAATATATATTTTTGATGTAAATAATTCGAAATAATATGCTTTGTTTAATAAAATCATATAATTAATATCAATTTAAATACACAAGGTTTATTTGCTGTATATAGAAGAATCTGATAGAATTTTTCGTAAACAAGATAATTAATAATAAATTAAAGAGTGATTTAGAATTAATGTAGGGATGATGTTATGGTTGCAGAGGTGATTGTTATGGTTATATGGGACTTGCGTCAATGGAGACTAACCGTGTTTATTGTGCTTGTGGTAATTGCTGTACGTTAACATAAATAAGGCCTAATTGAATACAAGGTCGATTACTTGAACAGACTTGTAGCACTAAATCAATACAGATTGTCCAAATATATTGTACAAAACTTTGTTTATTGACTAATATAAACAATAACGTTTACTAAACCTTATTAATCTGATTAGATACATTTAATATAATATGGCAACAACCTTTTAAAGCTATTTCAAATTCCACCCCCCCCCCCCCCCAAAAAAAAACAAGTTAATAATTCTTAAAGATACCATTTTCTAAAGATTATTTGTTTTTTTGCTTCTCATTACTATGTTTTTGGTTACTTATAAAATATTTAAAACTTCTCTTTATTAAGATTTCATTTTGTTTCTTGATGCTATTTTCCTTCCTATAGTAACAAATAATTATAGCTGAACTATAGCAATTTATTTTAAACTTTTCAAAATAGTAGAAAAAACCAATTTACACCTAATATAGGGAAATTACATATCCCCAGCAATAAGTGACAGTTACACTATCATTGCTAAAGTGCTCAAAAGGAACATTACCTCATTTTTTCAACTAAGGAGTTATTATGTTTGTTTGCAGACGTACGTACGTTAAAGATTATAGTTTATTATAAAGAATTCGCAAAATTTTTGTATACTTTTGAACTTAAAGTATATTTTATAGCAAGCATTTCACATTATCTGTGTTAATAAATAATAAATTAATAAAATAATAAAATAAATAATAAAAATAATAATTAATAAAATTATTAATAAAATAATAAGTTAATAAATAAATAATTATATTATTATTTTCTATCACACTCACTTAAAACGATAAAAATGGTTATTTCACCAAAAAAAATTATTATTGTAATATAATAATAACAATTATTGTACAAATAGTGTAATTAATGCAGTTCATTTTGTTCATTCTTAAATATGTGTATTTGCATAGTTTTTTCTTTGAAGAAGTTGTTTTAGTTTTTATTGAGAGGGTGTGGCAGAGAACAAGTTTTTAGAGAAATCATGCTATTTTCAGTCTCAGTGGAGAGTGAGAACGTGCAGAATATTTGTTTCTCTTTAGATAGAGTGAGAGGGAAGATTGGGCGAAAATAAATGCGACATATTACATTTATTTTCATATATGTGATATATTTGTTTTATGTAGGTATAAAAAAATAATAAATAAAAATTTGACCGAATTCCGATTAGATAACACACCTATTCTATCAAACGGTCGATATATTATTGAATCTTTTATATATATATATAAATAAATGTATCAAAATATGAGATATGCTTATTATATACATATGTGATATTTTATATTTGATATATACTCATCTAAAGTGACAAATATCCACTAATCCAAAAACTGAGTCAAGAAAACTCTTGTTTTTTAAAAAAAATATTTATCAATTAAATAAATTAATATTTAAATTAAAGTTAATATTGAACGTCTTTCCATATAAAGATACTATTAGTTTATATTAATACAATGATATTATAATCACCAGAGTAAAATAGTCATATACTCAATTCAATTAAACGCAACTAAATTATAAGTATAATATAAAAAATTATAACTTCTGTCTTCATTTTTGAAAAAATAAAGATGCATAATGCCGATAAATTATTTTTTTTTTGTATTGAAAGTATAAAGAAGTCAACATGATTTGAATGACAAAATGTATTATAAATCCTTATAAACCATCTGCTCGTTAACAGAGAACTTACATGATTTAAAAGGATATAAATAAGTCAACACTGAGTTAAATAATACGCTGACCATCATTCAATCCCGCATGGAAATGAACATTGGAAGAATTCATTCAATATTTCTATAAAACTTCACTTAAAGATCATTGTTAATGTTTAATGATTTTCAAAATTCTTGTCCTATCTTACGACAATATCGATAAATGTGAAATACTATTTTATTAATTCTTCTCATAATGTCTTGAGTGACATAAATGACAAATGACTGAAAGGAGTTTCAAATACTTAAATTATATTTAAATAGTATTTTAATTTCATGGAATCAATAATGTATCTTTTAAAAGGTTATATATAAAATAATATAAACATTTTTTCTTCTTCTTGGAATTTGGTCAGGGTTAATATATGGAATCACCTTTTTGCCAACGTTTCGTTTCTATTTTATGATATCCTCAGGGCTACAAACTAACAAAAAAAATGGAACTTTCTCTCATATCTACATTCATCATAAAAAATTAAAAAAACTTACTTACTCAGGGCTAGGTTTTTGAATCCTTTATGATTTGAATTTGAATTTTTTGTGAAGAATGTAAAGTAGATAAGACAAATGTCCATTGTTATTTGTTAGTTTATAGCCCTAAGGATGTCTTAAACTAAAGACTGGCGAAAATTTGATTCCATATATTAACCCTGATCAAATTCCAAAGAGAAGAAAAAGTGTTTATTAGTAATTATAGTCAAGAAAACAATACCTTAAAATAATATACACAAAGCGTTTATAATAAATTATATTGAAATAAAATAATTTGTTATTCGACTTTTCTATGAATACAGTTTTCAACAAAGTATGTCTTTTTGTTAGTATCCAATATCTAAGTGGTTTCCTCTTTAGTGTTGTTCCAAATGCAAAAAGTGGGGTTTATTTGTTATTTCGTTCTCAATATAGGCATGTGACAGCAATGTAACAAAAATATTCTTTATCTGATATCCTAAATTTGTTTTACTAAAATATATCGTTTACAAGTATCTCGCACTGATCAGGCTTGGAGGCGACTGTATAATGCCTTCTCCAAGGAACGGAGTGTATAAGATTCTCTATATGGTCATTACCAGGCAAACATCTTCTCATTCAATTATTAATTAGGTCATAACTAAAGAAGGAATACTTCTACTCTTGTACTCTCAGAGTCTGACATGGAAAAGTTAGCTAACCTAACTCTGAGAGTCTAGTGATAACATGATAGTTTTTCAGTCTTGTAAAAGTTTTACTATAGCGCACTACCAATTTCAAGAATGCTAAAGTATTGTAGAGTCATTATTCTGATAAAGAAATACTAAACAAAGTAAATGAAAATATAATTAGATATTTTGGTATGTGAGATAAATTAAAATGTCTTTTTAGATTCGTATATCCTTTAACATGAAATGGAGAACAAACATATACTTAAATGTATTCTTGGGTATATAGTGAATGTACGAGTATGTTGAGATCGGGGAACGAATTTCATTTAGAAGGACTAGAGACTTGAAAAGCTATTCAAATTTTTTCGAAAGTTCATTCTAACGAAAAAAATTAAAAGTAAACTATTTTATTTTATGAAAAGGAAATTCTAAATATTTTATTTTATCACTCTCGTTCTTATCTGCTAAAGTTTTGAAAATGTATTGCAAATCATGGGACTTAAGATATTTCATGTATCAGTTCACTGATAAATACAGAGTCTATGTATTTTTTTCCGATTATACATATTTTTCCGATTTTATTTTTTATTAAATATCTTTATAAGAGTATGAAATATTTTTTCTCATACTGTTAGTTTTTTTTCGGTTTTCATTGAGAGGATATTTTGGAGAGATATAATGAAGTGGCAGAACTACTCCGGTAACTGCGCACTCAAGGGCTGAGGATGATTTATTGAATCAGGGCTTGATTATGGTGATGAGCTGACCGTAAGTGAAGGACAGATGGACTAAGGGCAGATGGGCGCGTGTCCAGCTGGAAAGGGCCCCACCTGGGTGTCCCGCGGCCGACACCTGGCGCGCGCCCTACTTACCCCTTGACCTCCCTAAAAATATGACCCTTTCAAAAGGGACAGGAAGTGCCCAACAGACACGACCTTTGTTCTTCCTCATCCACAATCCGGACTCGCGAAAAAATTCCCCTCGTCCGCGTCCTCGACCTCTAAAGAAATGCCACCGGTTACAGACTATAAAAACAACTGCACCAACCGATTTTACATCGGTTCATCCTACTTATCACTGTTTCTTATCATCAAAGGTCATGTAAAATATTTGTTTATAATACAACATCAACAAAATGCTTAAAGATTATTCACGTCTGAAAATAATTAATAATTATTATTAGGTTGGTAACTTTAGGATACAAAAAATAACTCAGCTCAAAAAAGGAGGAATCTTCCTCGGATATTCAGACCTGTTGATTCTTTAGTGACATTTTGAATAAAAAGAATGAACTTTTTTCAAAAAGCGGAAGCAGTCGTCTCAGTTTAATTGAAATCATGAATTTTCATCAGTTACTAAAGTTTGTTAGCTCACTATCAATAAAGACATGGATTCTAGAGTCAGAAAATTATTTAAACTACAACTCCCAAGTTTTGACTATAAATATTAACTTCAATGATAAAAAGATTGCATTAACATATTTTCAAGTTTAATAAATTAAACTTGAAAATATATTAAAATCTATTAAAACTATTAAAATTGAAAAATTATTAAAATCACTTTTTAGATAAGTATCTACAGAGTTAGACATATTTTATTGTATTTACCTCTTATAATGTAGTGGGTTGTACAAAAGGATACCCTTTTGCACTATGATTGCGGTTAATTTGAAGATTTCTTCAAAGGATTCTCATATTTTTAATTTTAAACAAAAAGTTAAGTCTGTTAAACGACATACTTCTTAGTTCTATGAATTGCACAGAAAATGCAAAAATTACTTTGATATCGCCTGCACCTTTCTTTTATATCATACTTAAAAAAATATTAATCTGCTATGTTGCTTAGAGCTTTAACATGAAAATATTCATGAAAAAATATGGAAGCAAAAAATTCTTTGATGGCAACGTAATTTTGAAATGGTACTAAATTTTCTTTGAAATGTTTAAAAATTTATCAATAATGCTATAACTTTGAGAAAAGTGTTAAATTTTCTTTTAAAGAGCTAAAAATTCTTGAATGATGATAAAATTTTGAGAAATATGTTAAATTGTCTTTTCTATATGTATTATATAAATATTTTAAAAAAAATTACAAAAAATATGAGATATTTCTCAATTAACTTCAAGATCTCTTAGAAGTTGTATCTTGAATTAATATATTTCGAATTATCCTTATCTTTAGATTATAATTCTTAGAAAGTAGGGACTAATTGCTACTATTAATGAATACGACTGCCTCATGTTCCTACAAATGAATCAGTCTATCGGCCTTCTAAAATAAGAAAAAAAATAGTAAATAAATTGTCACTGATTGCTTAAAAGTTATGAGTGCTATGACTCTTATTTTAGTAAAAAAAATTAATCTTTATTATATTTAGTAAATGTAATATATCGTAAATGACTTATTTACGAATTTTAATTTAAAAATAAAAATTCTGCACAAATTTAACCAATTAAAGTATTTTATTTTTACATGCACATTATGAATAATTTTCCGCTCAGTATTAGCCATGAAATGGTTTCGGGACGGTTGTGTTTTCATATTGTTGCAAAAGAACGGGAACGTTTCTTTTGTTTTGGAATGAAACTTTAGGACAGAGAGGGAAAATATAAAAGGCTTGTAGAAGAGGGAGACAATGTAATCGGGACAAAAAAGATGTCTTTTTCTCTTTTATTCCACGGGTTGAAGCAGCCCCAGACTTTTATACATTCTGTCAAGATAACACGGAGTATTAACTAAAAAAGGTTTATGTAATTTCATTGTTAAGGGAGTGAGTGTGGGGGTTGTTCTTTGTTTATCTCGCTCTTCTCTGACAAGTCTCGAGAGGGGTCGTTTAAAAATCCACCTCAGGGGTGGGTGGGGGTGGTGCCATCCCTCATTCCTAGCTATAAAAGACCCTTGCAACCCCCCCAGTTTCCTTAAAGCCCCTATCTCTAGTGGCCCTTTAATTCCCTACCAACTGCTACACTACTTGCCCTAAGGATTCCCTCCCAGAGGGCCGCAAAACCGCCATTTTTCTTTTCTCAAGCACGCCTCTTGTTAAAAACTTTTATTTGATAAGTTTCGTATAAAAGAGATGTTTTATAGCCAACGAGCACTGCCAAGTTTTTCTACCCTCTCTTCCTTGGAGTTAAGAATATATTTTTCTTGACAGTTGTAATTTATGCGAGAAAAACTCTTGAAAACTCCCGTGCATTTCTCCTTCCTTGTAGATTTGGTTGAAAACAACTTTATTAGTGCAGTCATAATACACAAAGTCTTCCCGTTCGTCTTAAGTTGAAAAATCACTTTTTCACTTTTAAAGCATTTCATAATTTTTAATTATTGCCCTTAATAATTGTCAAATTACATATTTCAAAATCACTTATTGCAAAATAACAATAACGAATAAACATTTTAATATATCATATAACATTATTAATATCTAGAGAGAATAAAATTAAATTATTCTTTACTTTTAACAAACAAATGTAAAATTATTGACAGCATAAGTTATTCACACAATTATACAAAATCTAGGAAAGATTATATATAAATCTTTTTTTATTTTCATTTTTTTACCAATAGTATTAATGATTACTTTAAGGATAATTAACTTATTTTTAAAGATATTTACTGAATAAAATTATTCAATACTTTAAAACAGTAAATTATTTTGTAATTCAGTAAATATTTCCGTATTGATATTGGTTGCGGAATAGTAGCACCTGGAAGTAATTTGCTCTACGGTACAATAAACATGTACTACACAACAAATTTATTTTAAATGAGCATTAGAATTACTTATTGAAAGATACTAGCCTAAGCTGCTAACATTACTATAACAATTTTTTTCAAGTATTAAAAAAAACTATTACCAATAAGTCCACAACTTTGTTGACATAATATAATATTGTGTTTATGAATTTGTATATATTTAAATAACAATCTTAATATATACATGTTTCAATATCTATAACTCTATTATTATATAAATTATAGATAGATAATAAATATGGGTTTCATTATTATAGGTAACTAAGAAATTTCATTAACCAAAATATGTTGACAAAGTTCTTTTATCAATCCATATAAAATAACATATTTTGTAGCATTCTATTCATAATATATATATTGTTAAATATTAAAAAACACGAATGAACTAACGAATAGGAAAAACTAAGCACAAACGGAGTATTACTTATTTTCTGTTGATAACAGATAAGTTGTCAAAACATGCCCAATGTAAAAAGATTGTCATTGTGTTGGTAAAGTGGTGCAATTGATATTTTGTAAAATTGAAAAACTAATTAACTAGCAGATATTAACGAAATTTGGTTCTTTGTCTTCATCTGATGAAGACGATTGTCGAGGTGTAGATGTGAGTCAATCTTTATCTTGCTCTTGTTACCATTTATATATATATATATATTAGTATAAATAGGGAGCAGACCTTCTTTTATACATATTGTGTTGAACTGAATTGCCTTGATTAAACATACCTTTTTTTGAGCACTTTTTCATATTTCCTTGCTATAGCAAGGAAACATGCAAGGAAATATGTAGCAAGGAAGTACACAGTAGCAAGGAAATATGAAAAACTGCTCAAAAAAAAAGGTATGTTTAATTAAGGCAATTCAGTTCAACACATATATATATATATATATATATATATATATATATGAAATATAAAACCCCACAAAGAAAGACAACGATGAAAATAATGACTCTGATGCCTGTCACATTATATCATCTGACAACAATCAAAGTAAAGACAAAAAAACTAATATAATAGTTATGCAGAAGGAAGGAAACGAAAGAGCTAAAAAAATCGAGTAACCATATGGCTTGACTAAAAAAATACCCAATAAAAACAACAATTTAATATAAACAGAAAAAACAAAAAGAGATAAATGTGTAAATTATATATACCATATGACTCTAGGATAACCTATGATTGGAGGTTATACTTCACTAAATGCTATGTAACGTTTATATATCCATTGTATTTTATATCAATTGTAATAAATTTATATTATTATCAATTGTAAATTAAGAAGTGTATTTAAATAACTTTATTTGTAAGGTTGTAAATAACTCAGATATATTTATTCTGGAAAGGATACATTTAAACATTATAATGTAATATAAACAATAACATAAAAATTAACCAAGTAAGTAAGACTTACCTGAAAAGAATAAATAAAATTACAACGTTCTTTAAATACACTTCTTAATTAACAATCTATCATAATATAATAAACGATATAAACATTACATAGCACTTAGTGAAGTATAACCTCCAATCGTAAGTTATCCTAGAGTCATATGGTAAATATTATTTACAAATATATACAAATTAATAGATTTAAAAAATTCTAAATAATAATATTAATAGTAATAATTAATTAATAAGATATATATAAAATGAAAATTTTACAAAAAGATAATATAACTTATATATAATCACTAAATAAATCATTATTCCTAACCTCTTCTGAAAGATTATATTCAGAATAAATTTAACGTTGTTTCTAAATGTTATTTCACTATAAATTAACAAAATAAATGATTAAATAATTGGATTATTTGTAATAAATGAAAGCAATTGAAAATATACCATCAGTGTAATTGCAAGAAAATTGCTATGTTTGCAAGGACCTATAAGAACGTTACCTGTTTTTAACTATGATTAATTTCGCAATTTAATAAGTGGCTTGAATAAATAGTCACCTCTGTTGGGAGTTTCTGCAAAATAATTGTACTAAGGGAAATTAAGGTGGGTTATTTGTGTTAAAACAAGAACCAAATTAAGACCCCCCTCTCTTATTAGCACTCTTTTACCTTACAATTTTTTGAAAAGAATAATCAACAAAATCTTTGATTATTTATACAAATCACAATGAATGTTGTTCATTATAATATGAAAATTAATAAGCACTTTTTTAATTTTTTTTTTCTTGTAATAATATATTTAAGAAAACACTATTACACTCTTTAATTGATTATATTTAATCATAATGTATTATACCACAAATATATTGTTTTTTAAGCAAATATAAATACTACTATAAAATTATTCCAAAATATACTTTAAAATAGTTTATTTATTTACTAACTACTATTTAAAAACAATAGTAAGATCATTTTACTTGATTTGAGGTTTTCTTTAGATGTTAAAACGAATGAGAAACATAAATAACTACTTCAAATAAATAGGATTTTTAAAAATCAATAATATTTCATTTTATAAAACAATAAAAATATGAACACACACACACACACACACACACACAACACACACATCCCACATATATCAAATGAAACGGTCCATAGAACTTTGGATAAAAATTGTAACGAAAGAAAGATAGTTACAGATGTGACTAACTTCAATATATTGACAATCATCTGATAGTGAAGTGTTCAGAGATTCAGGGAGGACACTGAAAATAAAACTGACTCAATGGTATCACCGCAGTGCCACCCTGCAGGACAGTTCACCTCCTGATGACGACGTTTGTCGAAAAATAGAAGTGAGTTTATGCCTGTGTCTATTTTTGTGTTTCTTTAGTTATAATGTTTATATTTATATACATTAGAACCTCGTAGTATGAGTGCCTCCTTAAATGAGTAATAGCTTTACGAGCAGCCATTCGTAAGAATATTTGGCTCGTACAACGAGTAAAAATTCTTACTACCAGCGACGGTGTTCCTCACACCTATATGGTCTCAGTTTTAAGTTTAGTAGATTATTAAAACATGATTATTTCTTGCATGTTTTATTCTTCAAGTAATATTATTTATATTCTCTCCAATATTTTAACAGATCCACGTTCATTGTCAAATTCTATTGTTTTACCGTGTTGTGAATCACTGAACCCTCTTCATAAGCTTACGCGTATGCTTGATTTTAACATATTTTTCTAATCATAATAACATAGTAAATAAGTTAATAAAAACTTCTTCTAGAGAAATGGAGTCCGGTGGTATTCAAAAAATCTCGTGCAAAAATGGCTATAAAGTGTTTATTGGCCAAATTGGTAAATCTTTAAAGACACGTAAAAACAACAGCAATACAACGTAAGGAGACAGGAAATAAGTATCTTATTCTGGCATATATTGAAAATCCTGATATTAATTGGACCGGAGCTAAATTCATTACCTATGAAAAAACGTAGTTGTTAATAAATTGTACCAAATCCTCTTTGATTAAATTTAATACAAAAAATATAATAAACATTAGTAACAGGCTTTTCAAACTTGACTCAGTCTTGACGAGTCAAGAGGGTCTAAGAGGGTTGACAGCGGATAGTTTTTTACTCTTTATCACTGTACTGCTTTGTCCAAACATCCCTGCCTGGACCCTTGTCCCTTCAACCTTGACACTTTACCCCATTTAAAATACCTCTCTTTCCACTCCTGCCAACCTCATACTATGCTGTTTCTACGGCTTGTGTTTTAGATATAAAATTTTTAATGAAAATTATACGGTTAAAAAAAAACCTAACCAATTAGTTGGATTTTACTCTGACGAAGGCTGCTTGTTACGGTTGAAATATCTTAGTATTTTCCCCATTTCTTATTGTAGTTTTAACATTATTATTATATATATATATATATATATATATATATATATATATATATAAACTATATTGACACAAAGAACACTCAGAAATGAAACAGAAACTCATGATCAAACCACAATAAGAAATGGGAAAACAAGACTAAGATCTTTCAACCGTAACAAGCGGCCTTCGTCAGAGTCAAAAACCCAACTGATTGTTATTTCACGTGCTTATGTGAAATCTTTATATATATATATATATACAGGAGTTCAGCTTACTTCCTCCCTTCTGCATATTTGCCAGTCCCAGTAAACTACCAGTCATTATTTAAACTCTGTTAAAATAGTATCATTTGTTTTTTTTCTGTTTAGCAGATGATGGTTAATGTAAAGGTAATGCTCATGTTTTAATTTTTGAAGCTCAAGTTTTAAACACCTTAGTTGTGGTGTTTCGTTTTATAGTATTAGTGGTTACTCACAATATAGTGTTTCAAATAGTGCATAGTGTATCCCCTTATCGTCTGTACCTTTATGTCTCTACCAAAACTCCTCTGGAAATTACCTTTGACCCACTGCTAACTAAACAGAAAACTAGAAAACCTCAGCAAAAAAGTGGTAAATGCAGAATCTAATGCTAACTTTAACATTACATGTTTGAGAGAAGACGTACAACCATCACACACCAAAATTATACATATATCTTCAAAACTAAAAAATAATAATACATGGAGAAAAGAAACACACTTAAAAACTCAAAGTTTTGGGCAATCCGTCTTCAGGAGAAACGAGAAAGGAAGACCAATTACGTTATAGACGCAACGGCAAGTAACTGACTTGGTAACCACCAGTGCTGTTCCTCGCGCCTGGTCTTGAAGTAAAAGATTTAAGAGTACATACAGACAAGAAATCCAGATAAATAATTTAACCCAGGCAAATATAAATAAATAAAACATTATTTTTTTAACATTTTTCCCAATTATTTATTTTATTTAATTTTTTATATATAATTTATTATTTATTTGAGCAAAATTAAAGTACTAAAGAGATAACCAAATAATAGAGAAAAGGAAGAAAAGGTTTAGAAGTAAAAAAAAATGAATACAAAGTTCTAAGTATCATAAATAAATAATAATTTTTAAAAAAGTTATTAAAACATAATGAAGAATGAACTAAATTTTGTTGCTATATACGTATATGAATGATTTTGGTTTGCTTTTATAGTGTTCTGAATTTTATTAACTTTTTTTTTATTTTATTTACTAATAAAAAATCTTTAAATTAATTTACTAATTTTTTAATAACAATTTGTTTTAAAATAACAATTTCTGATAAAAAAAGAAGTCAATCATTTTTCCTTAAATAATCATTACCAAAAGGTTTAAACTTCATATTATATTATCATTTTTATGGACTCAGTAGATCTAAAAATCATAATTTTAACTGTCATATCACAAATTTTTCATATTGACATAAAATAATAGTCATTAATTTTTATATTGTCCTTCTTAGTTTGTAACTGCAATCTGTAATGTTTTGGTAGTTTAGTTCTGTGAATTCTATAGATAATCCCCTTAACCTCCTTAAGCCTGCTCCTATAGTCTATACCCGTTTCTGTCTTCTTCGGTATAAGTCAGTATATCTCCTTGATATTATACTCGTAAATACCATTTTATGGTTTTGTAAACATAAAATGTTTTCTGTAGGTAAACATAAAATAGAACAGTTCTTCTGTAAACACGTTGTTGTTTACATGGAGACCTTTACAATTACATAATAACTCCATATATTATGGTGTTATACTTTTGCAACTATTATATGTATTATACTATATGGATTATACTATAATCCATATACTATTGCATTGTAACTCCATATAATTACTTCATGCATATAATACAGGTTTTATAAAGATAATAATATATAATTTAAACAAAAATTGCTTGTTCAATTTATTGTTATGAAAATTTAATTTATGTGAATTAAATGAAGGACGACTTGCATGTATATTGCTTGATTCAGGCTAACAAGAGCCCTGGTACCTCGTTCATAAGGCGGTCTAATAGTGGGTAATGGCTTTATTTGTAATAGAGGAGAACCCGCTTGGAAGGCTTTCCTAAACAAGCATCTAATCCTCCCAATCAACTCCTATTCCAAGCATGGGCATTAATTTAAAAGAATACTTCGTTATGTTCTTCTAATAAATCCTTCCTAGCCTTCATAAATACTGGACAACATTATTTATTGAACACTCTTTTCATGTGAAGCCATTTAAAGAATCTCATTATTCGAGTGAAACAATTGCAAAATTGTGAAATTGTATTAAGTAACACAAAGATTAATTAAATAATTAAATATGTGTTTTGGAATATTTACGACTTTTAATATATATGCACATAACAACTACAAGGATGCAAGAAGCACAATTGCAAAAGTGGCTTACCTTAGTGGATATTTCAAATCGACAAGAAAAAAACCTATATACTATATGTAATATTAAAGTCTAAACTACAGTAAGAAAATGAGAAAAATGTTTAAGATCATTCAAATAAAACAAACAGTCTTCATCTGAAGTTTTGATAAGTATCATATAGACTCTCACGAAGACTATTTGTTTAGTTGAAAGATCTTAGCCATTTTTCTCATTTTTTTACTGGTTGATATGTTGATTTTTATGTCGAATAATTATTGCAAAATCCTCTAATTATATTTTATATTATATATATACTCTTGATATGTTCTCGGTTTCTATATTTAACCGTATTTAGTAAGTATTTAGTAATTTTTTCTTAGAGCTAGGTCTTTAAATTGAAATACTCCTTTCTTCTAATGTTTTACTGTGTTTTTTCACCATCTTAGGTCTACAAAAGCAATATTAGCTACATATATATATATATATATATCTAATGATAAAAGTATCAACCGTGGAATAGAAACAAAACTAAAATTTACTTCTGCCTCTGAAAAAGGTTTTAAATAAAAAACCGAAACGTTGGCAATGAGAGTTTAATTTGAACCTGAAGAACTGACCGAGTCTCGATAAATTTTAGTTTTATATGTATATATATATATAACCAATATCTTTGTAGCTAAAATGGCTATTTATAAATTCAATAAAAAGACTATCTGAACAGACCTTTTCTTCTATTTTTTAAATGTTTAACTCACTACTCTAATTATAATTCTTTATCAATAATTATATTTTTAATATAGATTACATGATAGATTAGATTTAAGTTTTTGTAGTTACAATGACATATAGCATATGTTAGACCTCACACTACAGAGGCATTATTAGTATCCACGGCACTAGGGCCCGTGTGAGGCTCCAGCCTACAAAACTACACACCCCCATTCATCTCAGTTACCAAAATTCCGGTCATATCTGAGGCTTTTTTTGGTTTTGTAATAAGCTATATTTTACGTGGAGAGATAGGGTTTTTCTGTAGGGTTCTCCCTCAATTAGGTACTACACTGGCATATAATTGCAAAATTATTTAGTTACCTACCTAGGTATGAGGTATCTAAGAAAGATAAGAAGATAGAGTTTAGACAGAATTAATGAACTCCAAGCTTTGGCTAAGAACGAAATTCCGACTGCAGTTTGGACAGACTCATGTTTCTCAGGCAATTCCTTGTAGATAATAAGACAACGCACCCAGTTCAGTTCAGTATTTCATATTGCTAAAAAATATTTTATTTTTTAATGAAAAACTGTAAATTAATTTCTTTAAGTATTGTCCGTTGAAAGTTAATTGTTTGCAATTTATTTGAGGAACATTCATCTTTGTTGTACTACTGTAACACGAGATCACTCTTACGAGTGATGCGCAGACATTTCAAATTGTGACATGAGATTCGATTATTTTTAATGACCAATGGTTTACATCACTGGATTTGACGAGAAAGAATTTATTCATTAATAGGCATATTTAGTTAATGTGTTTGAGAATGTAAATGGAATAAACATGTTTATGCGACGATGTTAGCACATTTAGTGTTATATGATAAACTCTGTATTTTAATGTTTGTACGAATGTTGCAGTTCTAGAAGGAAAACTTCAAAAAAAAAAACGAATCGTTGATATGTTTATCAACTTAACAGAGATACTATATAATAAATAATACTATATATAGATACTATATATAGTATATATAGATACTATATATAGATATAAGTAGAAGAAACCAAAGATCAAATTGAAGATCTGTTCGAAAGTTTTTGTCTTTTATCAAGATATAGATAAGAAATTTGTTTGACAACGGTCGCGTCTCAACATTGAAGAACCAAAGTTTAAATAGCCTGGAATGAGACACCTCATTGATTCAAATTTTGTGGTTACAAATTTTGACTGTATGTCAGAGAAGAATATGCAAATCTCCCCGAAAAACTCATGAACATTGTTTTGGAATTTACTACATCATTATCAAATCGGGTTTTACTTGGTTTTTGTTTTTTTTTTTTTGTATAGATGGCTAAGGGACTGACAATGTTTGTCCAACCCAAGTGTATTTAGAGTAGTGATCTTTAACGAGGACCTGACATCGTACAGGCTCAGGACCGATCTCTTCAAGGGACATGAATAAAAACCGAGGGCCAGATTGGATATTGAACCCCTGACCTACCAGTTCAGAGGCGTGCACATTGCCAATGAACCTGTTTTGATTTCTTCCCATATACCATTTAGCCTTTCAACCATTACATGGAACAAAGGAGAGCAGGTTGATGCTATTTACGTGGCGCCCTTTAGCCACGCCGTGATACTCAGCAATATTCGCAAATCAAATTTGCGATCTCGCATTCCACGGTGCGCCCAAGGTGGACCTCGCGGAGGCGGACGTCCACGACAGACATCACACACACAAAAAAAAAACAAACAAAATAAACACAAAAACAAACAAAAATGTAAAAATAATACATATTAACAGATCCTTGAAACAAATGTCACTTCTTTCTATCATCATTGCCAATGAGCCACCCCTCCCTCTTTTTTCCACGTTAGCCGTGATAAAACAGAAACATAGATGCCGATTGAGTGTAAAATTCTATAGGTGTTGCCCTATTCAATATGATTATCATGTTGAGACTGGATCAACAATATGAATCAAAACAAGCTCACCAATCCAAAACATTAAAAACAATAAGATTTTCTTCCTTTTTCATGATTTTAAAACTATATTTTTTACCGTAAGTTTGAAATGCTTGGAAATTTATTAATATCGTATTTTGTTGTGTTAATATTCCTTACGTATTTTTACTCGCCCCATAGTTCTTATTCAACACTTTGTACAAAATGTTGCTTAGTGGATCGCTAATTTCATATATTTTTTTTTAGAGTGCCATGCTGGCCTAATATTTGAAAAACAGTGTCAAAGTTAGACTAGAGGAGTTCATTAAAGATTTGTACGTGAAACAGTTATTCAAACTAAGATCATTTCTTTCCACTGTTACCCATGCAAACTATCTCGGTTTTAGTTTTACTGCCTGCTCTTGTGTTCGAATTGTCAATGAGACCACCAACTGTAACCCCCATCTTAATAGCTTCAGAGGATACAATATCTGTTGCATGATGTTTTGGATTCTATCCTTGCTGACACTAATAGCTTGTGGTTTTTTTTTATTTATTAGCATATATTACTATTTATTATTAGTTTTATATCATTTTTTATTTATTTTATTGTCACAATATTTACATAATCATATTAGTTTAACTTTTTTTATATCCGATAATTTTTGGTTTCATCCATTCCTTTCTCTGCTAGTTCCTTTCCCTCCCTGCTTGACAGCAAAACTGGCTGACTTTGCTAATTATATGAATATGGCATGTGACAACGACTTATAACAGGGTCAAAATACTGAAATGAGTCAGAAAATATTGTTTTTTTCCTGTTTCTTTTTAATTAAAGTATATACTCTAATAAATTAATTAAGAATAAATTATTTTCTAATTATGCTATTAAAGATAAAATTTAATAAGTTATAGAGAGAATATAGTCTTTTTACCATCTTATTAATTTACAGGAAGCGTAAACGAAATAATGATTTTGAGTATATTGTTACAATATTTAATTTTTAAACGGTAATATCAAAAAAATTAACTTCTGTGGGTTTATAACTATTGTTTGTAATGTGCTGTTATACTTGTTAACTGTTTTCTAAAATCGTGATTTCTTGAGAAAATTGATCTTTATGGTACAACTTGCTACCTTGTTAATGGACACAAATATTTTCACAGCTTCTAGGAGAAGGGTTGAAAATTGGAAGGAATTAGACATCAATTATTGAGGCAAGCGTCTGTGGGGGGATGTTTTTTCCGGAAGGGTTGAAGGATGCATCTCACAATAGGAGCTCCTTGGCGCCCTCGACCACCCCCTCCCTACCTCTTTACCCCCTTGCTTCTTACCCCTTCTCTTTTTTTGGCTCCAGATGAATAAAAACAGTAATGAAGGAGCCCCCGAGCCAAAGCCTTGCCGCTAATAACCCCGGAATGGGAATAATTAAAGCGAGAATCGTCTTCTTCTAAATAACCCTGCAGAATTTTCAAATGAGAGCCTTTGTTAGTGCCGAGCCAAGGAGAGTGGCCGACGGATACCTCCCTCCTTAATATCGCTGCCTTATCCCAAGATTAATGCACCACTCTCCTTATTCCACTTATTTCCACCATATTAAACCTGGCAAAAACAACCAACTCTATATTCACCTCAACTCTTTACTGTTTTTCTGTTCTAAAAATTACCTTCTATTATCCTGATGAAAAGAACAAAAACAATTCAATTACAATAGTTTACATTGTTGATTAGGCAAGAAGCTTACTTTAAAAATCACAAAGTTAATCTACAAATATGTGAATGTACTCCGAATTCAACATACTTTATTAGAAAAATAAACTGATTCACTTAGTTTGTCAACTCTTCCTAGACTGACAATTCTTTCATGACTCAAGGAGACTAAATGAACACGAAATATTGCATACTGACAAAAGAGTACAGACATTTACAAACTGACCCCACAATCACCTAGCACTAAAAATCAATAGTAGTAGAACTCTAACCTGGAACGGAGCGTAGAACCGACGTTCAATTCAGTGCGTGGAAAGAATCATTGGTCTTTGGTTTTTATAGCGTCACTATTCCAGACATAGTTTATCCTTTATTTATTATTTCTTTCAAATAAATAATAAATAATTATTTATTTGACTGAAAGCAATATTTCACAGTAAACAAAATATTATTCTGTGTAATGCACATCAATTTTAGAAGCAGGGAGTAACTTTTCACTTCCTCTACATGATATACTAAATGATGATTTATACATTATATACTTACTTGTTACTTTTTTTTAAATATGAAATATCAATTTTGAAAAGATTATAAATTTGATAATTATAATCTTTTATAAATAGCATTGAGACTTAATTATTGCACTAAGGAATTTAATAGTGAGCTTTTTGTAAATAGCATGTTAGTTTGTTGCTTAATCTTTTATTTTAATAATCTAACAAAATTGGTGGTTTTATATTTTTTATAAGCACATCTCACCTATTTTCTCGTTAGCAGGAGTTCACTGGTACGCCAGAGTGATGTATAATGGTGACCCATCAGGGGTATATAGTATAATTATATTTCCTATCTGGAATGTATACCATGACAGTTGTGCGATGGATTCTTGACTTCTTACTACTCTAAGATGAAATAATATTATTAATATATGTGCTTTAACAACTACTTAATCAACACGAATAATAAAATATATAGTATTACAAATAATAATTTGATTGTTTTGTTTGTATAACAAAAGTTGTTTAGTAACAATTAAAGAATGATTAAACACCATACCTAATTAATTACTTGCCCACTCAAGCTGTCTCGGGTCTTAACCATATTCTATAGTGAAAGAGTGAGTTTTCAGTGACAGAGACGACTCCCTTTATTCGAGTTACAAACATCTCGAGTCATGAACAGAGCAGTTTGAAAGTCATATGTTTGTATATGTATTTAGTCATTGTTCGCATCTTCATCTAAATGTTCAAGTTATTTATCTGCTACCAAATACATTTTCAATTTAAACTGCTGCACCAGAGTAATGCGTTGAATTGACCCATATTTATTCCTAAAAGACAGTGGTTGACGACTCCGAGATGTCCTTACACGACTTCTAGAAGTCTTACAACATCTTAGACTACATACCGTGAGGTTTCTTGAGTCAAACTCAATGCCTTATAGTTACAAGATTTCAACTAAGAAGAGGAGACTAAGTCCTTGATAAAAGTTTCGTTGGACGAAGTATAAAGCTCAACCTTGCTCTCAAGGAGGAGCTACAATAAAGAAGAGCAGAGGAACTAAGAACTTATATAGACCTTATGTTGAGGCACAGCAAGGTGCCTAGGAAGAAGAGGAAATAATTCATTCGTTTCATTATTACAAGTTTGAACTTTACAGAAAGAAAATAAATATCACAAATTTCCAGGTTCCTTTCGGAATAACTCATTTCATTCTACCTAATGGCAAGGCATATGTCTTATATCTGTAAATATGGTTTATATATATATAAACAGTGAATACAGTTTGATTGAATATATATATATATATATATATATATAAATTTTATTATAGATAAAAAAACAGATCAATTAATATAAACAGTGAATACAGTTTTCTTGAATATATATATATATATAAATTTTATTAGAGATAAGAAAAACAGATCAATTAAAAACACATACATTCAGTCACACTTACACTGATACCAGTACCCTTGGTTTCCCTCTCTCTTAGCCAAAACCGCACAACTTTATATATATATATATATATATATATATAAGTATTGAAAAAAGTATTAACCTTGGAATTGAAACAAAACTGCAGTTTATCAGGACTCGGTCAGTTTTTCAAGCTCAAATTAAACTATCAATGCCAACGTTTCAGTTTTTATTTAAACCTCAGCAGTTTGCTATATATATATATATATATATATATATATATATATATAAACTAAACTAGAATTTTCAAAAGAACACACAGAAAAGAAATCACTGAACTCACTACTATATTTTGATGTCCTCGCTCTCAGGAAGAGATGTGAATGGCTCCAAAGATTAATAACGACGATATATATATATATATATATATATATATATATATATACAGTTAAGTATATATATATATATATATATTATATATATTATATATATATATATATAAAGTTAATAACTTTGCTGGTAAGAAAAAGCATGATATTGATTGCGTAGATATAAATTTCACATTCGATTAACTATCTGCAGTTCTTAATGGGATATTCTAAGTTTAAAAAATTACATAGCATTGTAACACTTTTTTTATTCATTCAATTGTTTAAACATTTTTACGATAATTGAATTCTCAAGATTTTAACTAAATGAAAAGAGATTTATCTCTCTATTAAGGGTGCATAAGGTACAAAATAGGGGGTTGAAGCCTTATTCGCTAAAAAATAATCTTTTTCAAAGTCTTTCGCCCCTTATCTCTAATCAACCCCAACACATATTAAATATGAAGGACTAAGTTTAAGACAAATAATCCTTTACTTAAAATTATAATATTCTCATACTCTATTTGTTAATAGACTTAAATGAATGAGATTTTGTTAAAATTAAACTATTAAACGTGAAAGAAATATAATTCGTACTAATAGACAAAACGTTATCTATAAAAATTTATGGTTTATATGTGATAGCAGTTTCGATATAATATCATTTTAAAAGTAATAATTATATTTAGAAAGAATAATAGGTAAAAAGAAAAATTTTCAGCAAATACATACCACAGTTAACCTGTAATTTTGAACAACAGAATGACATGAAAGTAAAGAAATTAATAAATCTTTGCTTTATTTTTGTCAGAATGTGAAAAACTAACAAATGCAAACTATGTACATTTTTCTATTTTAAAATTGTTTTCACCTAATGTGAAGTCACAAATTAATAATTATAGTAAAAATCTATACCTAACAGATTACTACTATTAGTAAACTATTGATTACTTATACAACAATAAACTAAATCACTAATGAATATTACACTAATAATAATTATGATAACATCAACCCTTTTATATTTTGGTTTTAATTAAAATGAATATTTTGGAGTTCAAATACTAAAAAATTCCCTTGTCACAATAGATTTGTCACTTTAAAAGTTTAAGAAAAATGAAAACTCGTCTCAGAATCAACACATATCGCATTTGTCATACTGAAATAAGTTTATAATTAACCTGGGATACAGATCTTTGATATTACAGAAACAGCTAAATTAAATGGCAAATTTTTATACGATTATTTCTTGTTTAGTTGTTACTTTTCTGTACAATTATTAAAATTGAGATAAGATAATTACTTTAGTTTTGTTTGAAATTATTTTTTATTTATGATAGTTAACTTATATATAATAAGTTCATTAATAACTTATTACAAATTATTAATGTTATTTATTATAAAACTAATTTTATGTGTAATAATTCAACTGTAATCTGTAAATGAAATAATAGTTAATAAATGAATTTACTTCAAAATTACTATGTTGAAGATAAAAAAAAAAATCGCTAAATATAATTGTTTGTTAATTTCTAGTACATCTAGTTAAATGTGTATTTTACTGGTTCAACCCTTACAAGTGTTGAAGCAATTGATTGGACATCTCATGTACTTTGATCAGCACTGAAGCCACCCTTAAAAAAAAACAACCCTTTCTCTCATCCTACTTGTTTGAACGAAGCCTTACTTTTAATTAGAGAGTTGTCTCAGGGATGGGTTTCTCTTTCCAACATCTTGAACAAACATCCTATAAGTGTTACTTGCAACATTCAATCACTGGCTTAAAATAAATATGTTTTTTTTTTAGATAATAATATTATAATATTTTAATTACTTTTTATTTTAAAGCAAATACTTAAAGTTTAATTATATTCAAATTTTATATGAGAACATATATTGTGAAATTGAATGAATTCTATTCTTAAGTTACCTATATCAAACTGTAATGACAAAACTAACACTTAGTGTTTTCTTCAGGTTAACAACTAAAAACAAATACATATTTATACGCTTTAAGTGTACATAGGAATGAATTATTCGAAATTGAATACTATATATATAGATGTTGAGTAGCATTATTGAAGTTAATAAATATGTTTCAAAAATGGACAACAAATCATATATATATATATATATATAATGATCAAACCACAATAAGAAATGGGAAAAAAAGACTAAGATCTTTCAACCGTAACAAACGGTTTTCGTCAGAGTCAAAAATTTATATATATATATATATATATATATATATTATATATATATATATATTTTGGTTTTTAAATATTTTTAGCTATGTTATTGAACTGCTTAAATATATCCTGATATTTAGAGTAGTAAATCTAGATATTACTCATTTAATTAAGTTGGTAGCACTGCTGTAAACAAATTCCATAGTCACATGTTCTGAACGTGTACGATGCAGATCACTTTGATTTAAGCTTTTATCTTCTGCATGATTTCACATGTGTGAAATGGCTCACCAGTGCCTTTTTGTTTGTTAAAAGACTCGTAATATACTTCAAAAGTGTTGGAAAAGTACTACAACTTAATTAAAGTTAATTAAAATTCGTAGAATCACAAATTTTTACTCTACATTTGTCACTAATAGCCTTATAGGTAAATGCAAATAAAAATATTTACCTAAGAGCAAATTGAAAAACATTAAAGTTTTTTCTAATTATCTAAAGTTTTTTCAATATTTGAAAAAATATTGAAGTAAGTTTCTATGAGTTCTTTTCTTGTAATTGTTTGATATGTTGTCCTAACGGACTGTTTCATGCTTCGAATTTAACTATATATATATGCTCATTGATTGTTATTTCACGTGTTTATGTGAAATCTTTTTATATATATATGATAATTAAAAAAAATATATTCACTTATACATATTTGGAAATTAAATAAATGATCCAGCGAACTTTTTAATAAAATAGAGTTAAAACGAAGGTAACACACAGATAGACACAGGAATAACACACTTCTGTATTTCGACGCTGGTCGTCATCAGGAGGCCAAGAATCAACGCCCTTCTATCCTGTAGAATTCTTTACCTTTTGATGGTGATGAACTACGAAATATAGAAGTGAGTTATGTTTGTGTCTATCTGTAAGTTACATTCGTATTAACCTTATATATACGAAAAAAAATAACACATAAACATATTTTCATTTCTCTCTAGAAACACTGGTAAAAAAATAGTCTCGTCTATAACTTCCAACTTATATTTCATAAAACCCAAAATTCTTTCGTTTCTGCTGATCAAATAAAATCTTCATGAATTTTTATTACCTATATTTTCCTTCCATAATTTTTTATGTAGCATCCAACTTTGCTTAATCAGAGGAACTTAACAATAAATTTAATCTATCTTTAAAACAATATTCTAAACTTTTACACACCAGTATCACATTCTACACATATTAAATTTTAACTGAAACCCTAAAACTATCAATATATCAATTTTAATCGTTATTATGTAAAACTATTTCTTCAAAATTACAAAAACAGTTTCCTTTTTCAGATGAAATATTCGTTGTAAAGTATTACATGATATTGGTGGGGAGTTTATTTTTTTTTTATTATGAGCAACACCAACTTAAATAATGAATTCAATGTTTCTTTTCTCTTTTTTGACATCACGTGACTACACATTAGCACATAGACACCACAGGGTCACATACATACTCATACACAAACATATATATAACACACACACACACAC
Organism: Hermatobates lingyangjiaoensis; assembly: GCA_026182355.1. Classification (NCBI taxonomy): domain Eukaryota; kingdom Metazoa; phylum Arthropoda; class Insecta; order Hemiptera; family Hermatobatidae; genus Hermatobates; species Hermatobates lingyangjiaoensis. The sequence continues at coordinate 2,886,792 of JAPFBL010000004.1, read as the reverse complement.
ACACACACACACACACACACACACACACACACATACACACATACACAAACCACATACAGATGAACGCAGAGAGAGATAGACTAATTCTCGAAACATATTCCATTGGGACATCTAAGAATTTATTATTGTCGAATTATTGGTTTCTGACTGTTTACACATAACATTGACAAAAATCAATAGCACATATTTAAATTTTTAATAAATAATGAATAATTGAGAAATTTTTTATAAATAACTTTAGTTTAAGATATTTTATTTTTAATTTTTATTGATTTATTTATGCACTATTTCTTACGCATTGAAATAAAAATACTCAATCATTATTAAATTTAAAAGTACAAGTTGAACTAAAGGAAGAATAAGTTGCAAAGATTGTGAAAGGTCAGTGTGCTTATCTTGTTTAGCAAGCTTGCATAAAATTACTTCTGCGGACAGCGTCAGCAAAGTCTAGCAGCTTTATAAGATAAGGTTGCGAATCTCCACAACATATTGCTTAAAGAAGCAGACTTGATCTTAAGATATCTCTCACATTTAACATTCTGTAATTTAAACATGTCACATTCAAATAAATAGTCTTATAATTTAATTGTTTTGTTGTTGTTTTTAGCTGAAATTTTCTAAAAATAAATTCTACGATGATAAAGATACTAAAAATAATTTAATCATTGGTGTTAATAAAGTATTTACTCTTTAAACATTTTAAGAGGTCATTCAAAATTAGATTTCGAAGAATAATAAACTAAACATATCTTGCTTTACATTCTTTTAGAAATACTAGTATACTTTTATGTAAAAACAAATTATATTAATGTATGTATTTATAACTAACTTATACTTTAGCTGCATTATAATAGTGTTGCATTTGATAAATATTTCAAAAATAGATTGAACTAATCACTTGTAAATGTTGTTATATCTTACTACTTTGTTTAAGATGTTCTAACACATATAAGTTTGAAGGCAGCAGAGAGATCTATGTGATATTACCTACATATTTGATCAAAGTCAAAACCACAATAAGAAATGAGAAAAAAACTGTGACCGAACCGTCACAGAACCGGTATATATATATAATATATATATATATATATATATATATATATTGTAAACAGGAAAACGATCCAAAAGAACAACAAACGTTTTACGATGAATCACAAACACAGAACTAAGTTCTCCAACCTTCACTTCACAAGTGCGCTTGGTGTCCCTATCTCAACTCTCCTGATGATGGTTCAACAAAAAATTAGAGACAGTAAGTCTGTTTGTTCCTTAGTTCTGTGTTTGTGATTCATCGTGAAACGTATATATATACATATGAATTAAAAACCACAATAAACCATTATATATTAATTAAAATGCTCTAAGGCCTTTCGTTACAACATCATCAGAGAGCTAAATGAAACAAACAAAAAATATAATAATATGATTATTATCATTATATTAAATTTTTGTTTGTTTCATTTAGCTCTCTGATGGTGTTGTAACGAAAGGTCTTAGAGCATTTTAATTGATATATAATTGTTTATTTTGGTATTAATTCATATATTATATGTCAAGAGTTATTGTTGACTATTAATTTATATATATATATATATATATATAACAATAACTCTTGACATATAATATATGAATTAATACCAAAATAAACAATTATATATCAATATATCAATATTATAGTTTACATCGGCCAGTGGACGCATTTACGTCTCCGTTCCTTCATTCTTTCTCCTTTTATTTTATTTTCTTTCTTTCTACTCTCCTGAAGACGGCAAGACGCCGAAATAATCGAGATTCGTGAGTGTTCGTCCTTTTTCTTGTGTTCTCTAGCTGTAACTTTAATTATATATATATATATATATATATATATATGTGTGTGTGTGTGTGTGTGTGTGTGTGTGTGTGTGTTAAAATATAACATATATACGTTAAAATATAGGAATAATAATCAACTCCATACAATGAAAGCTGAAGAGATCAATATGGTTTGCCATGTAAAAGAGCGAATTTTTTTTAAATGTTTTAGCTGGGATCTAGATTTCGTGTTTTTAAGGGTCCTTAAATGTTCTAAAGTGTATTAAGTGTACATCAGTTTAATAAGAGTTCTTAATACCCCTATTAAGCAGAGTATTAATTAAGCATTACCTTTAAAACTATTTGTTCATGACGCAGGTTAAATTTCACACTCCTAAACTAAATACATCCACCATAGTGGAATTATTATTTATTAAGATTAGTGGTTATTTATAAGTCAGATTTTTACATAGCTTTCTTAAATATTCTAATTGCATTTTTTAACAATTAAATTGAACTATACACTTCAAATAATTATAAATATAACAATATTAATGAAACCCAATACATTTCATATTATATTTTTAAAGTTTAATGTATACATTCTTAATGATGATTAGTAAAAGTTTATATTTTTTTTTTGGTTGACTGTATCATTGCATTATTATGATACAAACATATGTGTCTTCGGCAGTAAATAGCCGTTATGATTTTCGATAGTCATTCAACGTAATTTCTCAGAACATAATGGATAGGAGTACTATTATTAATAACACTTGAATCATCTCAGAGACTTGACCTGCATTATTTGACATATATATGTTTGTGCTGTCTAGGTTTTAATTTATGTTTTTTTGAATGTGTGTGTGTGTGTGTGTGTGTGTGTGTGTGTGTGTGTGTGTGTATGGTATGTGTGTTTTTTTTCGTTGAAACATACTTTATTGCAACATACTCCACTCAAACTAATACATTTCTTTTGGTCTTAGAATTACAGTAGTATTTACAATAATTTCTTTATCTACATTAAACTAGATATATATATATATATATATAAAGTTTGTTAAGTATAGTATACAAGTATCTTATGAAATTAACATATAGTAAATAAACGTCTAACACATTTTCAAATTTCCTTTTTATAAAATGATAAGTTATTTTCCGAATGCCACTTTTGAGAAGCAATCTATGTTGTGTGTGTGTGTGTGTGTGTGTGTGTGTGTGTGTGTGTGTGTGTGTGTGTGTGTGTGTGTGTGTGTTTTAAAAATTAGTTTTTAATGATTCATTCACCATAGTTACAGTTTTAATTGTCTTGAATAACACTATAGTACAGTACAAGTAGTAAAGTATAAGGAATAATAAAACAAAATTCATTCATAATATATCATTTAAGTATATGCATTACTACATATGGATTATTTGCTATTTTTGATGAATTGGTAGTTGTATACATTTTTGTTATTATTTAATTTCGTTTTATATATATTTTTGCAATCCCTATTTTGGAATAGCACTGAAGTCAGAATTAAGTCACCCCCCTGACAGGTTCTACGTGGGACAGATTTATTTTCCATTTCCTCGCCCCTTTCTAAGGATTCACCCTTATCCTCTTATTTGCACTAAACATACTACCTTTTCTTAGCTTTACCAATGTGAAGATTTAAGTACCATCTTAATTCACTTTCTAAGATTGATAGTCTCTGCTAAACGATTGAATAATTACCTTTGTCCTTTAGACACATATCCCAAAGCATCTCATCTGCATAATAAAACCCTTTCCTCCCCTTATTTTCTCTCTACGGATTAAAACATGTAAAACAAAGCAAAGCCTGAAACTGTAAGTGTATTTTAATAAAATAATGTATTCAGGCTACTATGGAATAGCAATTCTAATTTTAAACAGAAATTAATGTAACATCGTAATTTGGCTAAATATGTGTCATCCTTTTATAAATATTTTTTAATTATACAGTTTTTTTGCATAAAAAGTTCAGTTTAATTCAAATTTATATTTTATACAAAGTTAGTTTCTTACAATTCTAGCTATTTTTAATTCTATATAAATTTATATTTTTTAAAAAAAATTTTTATAATTCCTTTAAGTGTACTTTTTTTTATACTAGATGAAACATGATTGTAACATCCCTTTGAATTGTTACTTTTTTTTTAAATAATTTTTCAAATAATGGCTGATAGGTCCAATAAGTGAGTAAATGAGTAAAAATGAGAGCGATATGGAAAAAATCCGTGTACTTTTTATTTTAGTTGTTTATAAAGCATGTCAGTAATTAGGTCATAGAATAAAGATTTTAACGCCTGAAATTGACGTTGTATCTATGTCTATCTTTGCAGTTGTTCAAAGATTCATATTTAATCCGTATTATGATTTTTTTTGGGGGATTATAATGTTTGAGCTATATATCTGGTGTAGAATTAAATTTGACTATGCCTATACTTAGAGCGACTGATATCACGACCAATGAAAAGTTTTCAATTTTGAAAGAGATGTATGAGTCCATCTATTTCTTTCATCTAATACACACACACAAATTTACTTCAAGTTTTAAGATAATGTTTTACCTCATAGTTGATTCTGAAGAAAGAATTAAAATTCTTCGAAATAGCTTTAATGGAGCGATTCCTAATCGTCATACTGCTTGCTCGTAAAGTTGCAAAGATAGTTAAAAATATGACACTTTCATGCAGATTTACAGAATCACAAAAAAACTGTCTTCTGTTTTTGACAACTCTTTAATTATTGAGTTTCACAACCAATTTTTGATTCTTTTGATGTAATTCAATGTGTTATCTTGTGAGTATATATACTATCAAGCGAGAAGAGAAAAGGGAAAAAACAAATAAAGAATATTAAACAAATGAAAAAATAATAAAAGCATGAAAAATTAAAATTAATTTTCAGCTCATCTGCGGCATGCAGCAACGTGATGGTAAACATAGCTAGTTAAATTTTAATGACTGAATATATAAAGTTATGACAAAAACGAATAAAGTTATTACAAAAATTGTTTGTCCTGTATATATATATATTAAGCGTAAAACTAAATGAAACATATATTTTTAAGAAATTATAAGTATGAAATAAACAAATATATATGTATGTATATAATCGAATAAATTGTAATACGAGAGTCTTAAACATCTAAAATCTTTCGGATATTTGTGTGTGACTCTGAGAAGAATCTTTATTGAAAAAAATCCGTAAAAAATAATTTTTAATAATAATTGAATAAAAGTATTTTAAATAATAATTCTACAGTCAGTGGCTTAATTTGTATTTTACATACATTTATATATCAAAGTCAATAATATATCAACCGTTTGATAGATTAGGTGTATTATTTAATCTGGATTTGGTTAAGTTTTTAGGTTCAAAATCAAACTCTTGTTGCCAACGTCTTGGTTTTATTTTAAAAATAAGAATTTGCTGACTAAAAAAAATTACCCGGCTGGCTATGAGAAATATCGGAAGGTCAGGAACGAGAGTTTCATTTTGAACTTATAACATAATACACCTAGTTATATATAGTTCAATATGAGAAAAAATACAATAAAATAATAAAATTGATATACTAATATCAAATAATATATTGACAATATATTGAATACAAACAATAAAAGGCAAACACAGTCTCAAATTTCTGGTTTGAACCGTCATAAGGAGAATAAATAGAATAGCCTAGCAATAACGATACGGTTCAAATCCCAACCTCTGTTAGATTTAAAATTTGAGTTATATCGAAATCACAAGGAATCGAAAAAATAATTTTTTGAAAAGTATAACAAAATAATCATTTGGATTCTAAAGGCGTAAAACTGGATATCATAAAATTAGATATAAATCCTTGAAATCTGTTTAACCAAAAAACTATATTGATTCTTAATAGCAATTCTTAAATTTTCACTAGTAAGGACAATTAAAATAAAAAAAATTATAATCTTTAACACGTTATCATCTGATGATGAATAACTAACTAAATTATAAACTTATAAAGCTAATTTACTAGATAAATGATAAAGCTGAAAAGAAATATTCCATAATTTAATCAATTTTAATAGTATTTTAACGGTGAAGTATAATATTCGTTAGTTTATTTAAACACTGTCATAAATAAAATCATAAATACTGTAATTTACTGATACACCTGTTTTCATGGGCCTTTTCCATTAAGCATATAAAAGATTCATGTGTATTTATATTTTTACTACCCAATGAATCGGAAATTCAGCTCACGTCCGAATATTTTAAGTTTATCTAAACAAAAAAAGTCCTATCCATTTGCGTAAGAGTAGTTCATTATTTATTAGAAGAAATTTAGTTAAAATAATTATTATATTAAACTAAATTAAATTATTAGTATACAAAAAGGAGAGAGGAAGTAATCCAGTGATTACACTTACTGGAGTGAGTATTATAAATAAAATCAAACACAAATATATTTATTTACACTATAAATATATATTTTTGTAGCTTATTTTATCCTATTTTAATGAAACGTTTTTTGAAAATCTTTCATTAAACATTAAAATCTTTCATGATGAGTGTAGAGGTTTGTTGAATACCATGTCTTATTATTTAACACCATATGACTCTCATATTCAGAGTAGGTTCAGTGTGTTTCTGAAATTAAAACACCTGAATATGACCGACAAACCCACTGACCAACAAACAGACGATGACATCTGCCCTACAACCAATGGAATCCACAGATAGTTACATCACCCGACTTATTACCAATGAAGAGAAGAAACTACCCACTCGTACAAGCTCTCAGTCCTGCCCCCAAACTTCCTCACCTCACTGAACAACTACTTCATCCACTGACTATCTGACTATTTTTTCAACTTATGACTAAAAAAATTGAAAATCATGACTAACAAGATCACATGACCGTGAATACGACGTAACTGCTATACAAGCGAACTGAATATCCGACATGAATTACTGACAGTCCAAGTTACAGTAGCACAGTAATCAAGCAGTAGAAGGCCTCTGGTCTGGAACTGCTAGTTACGACGTGCACTATAGAACGCCGATATATTCGTTGAAAATTTAAACAATTAAACAGTCAAGAAATGCATCTGAGTCAATGGTACAAAGACCACTAAAAAAAAAAAAATATCTATCATTTCCATTGAATATTATTATCGTTAACAGCCCAGAGTTTGTTAGTAATGTTAAATAAACAAGAAGCGTACTCGTCGTCAATTTTCATCTTATCTACTGTTTTAAGATCTTCTCTGTCTTTTAGAGTAAAGCGGAGAGTTTATTCTAGATACTGTAGTTTATTCTAGATGAGAGAGGCTATTCTAGATATATAACTGCAGTAACCGTAAGTAAGCAACATCCATTCATAAAAATAACAGCCATACTCTGGAAGATGGCGAAGAAAAGAAACCAGTCGAGCAAGAACAAAAATGAATCAAGTTGAAGTTTTATTCTTTTTTAAATATAATTATAATTTATAATAGAAACACAAATAATAAAAATGATTTAATATAGGAAAAAATTTAAAATATCAAAAAAGGTATGAAAAAATGACAAAATTTGGAGAGTTTCTTTTTTTTGTTGTTTTTGCAATCAAAAAGTAGCAATTTTGATTGATTCAGTTACTTTTTGATAGTTGTTAAAAAACCTCAAAACTTTAGAAAAAAATCTGGAGTGGCCTACACTCTACTTTACTATAAGTAACTCAATGTCAAACTTCTTGAGTATATAAAACATAACGTATCATTTAAGCATAACATAAATATCTAAATGGGATATAATTATTAGCATTGCATTCGTGAGGTAGTACAGATAGTGATTGAAGGACATATCAATTTATAGGCTTATTTTTGTACATCACAAATAATTTATTATTTGCAAATAATTTCATTAGTATAACTACAGCAGTACTAACATTTTTGAAAAACCAATGTGAACATTTCTTGAAACGAAATATTATCCTACAAGAGAACATGGCTATTGTTCAAATAGCCAGTAGATTTCTTACATTGCTTACTTGACATCCTTCTACATTGAATATTAATGTAAAATTTTCAAATTTGAAACAGTAAAATACCCTTTTTTTCGCTGAAAAACATCTTAAACAGCGAAGAAAATGTTGTTTTAATGTGATTTGTTAATTAAAGATGTACGATAATTACAGTTATTAATCTCTAAACGAAAGATTTATATTTTGAATTATCTTTTACATTTTTGGTTTTTTACAGAATTATTATACTTGGAATTTTATGGCTTCTTAGTATTTAATAAGATCATTTTCCTTCCCCTTTGTCAAATAACATATATACAAATTATTTTTAATGAGTGTTATCATTTACCTGCACAATATTATTCCTCTTACAATATTATCTCGTATAAGTCAATAATATATTTTCATTTTTCCATTAGAAACATCAATTTTATCTCAATGGATTCGCTCAAAAAATTTCTAAGTCAATGTAAACAATGTAAAAAAATACAAAAAATTCGACAAGTATAGCAGGTGATCTCTTAGTCTAGGATAAACAAAGAGTTTTTATATCGTTATTGCTCTTTTCCGTAATTGAAACTTCATGATTTTTTTTTTGTGAATTGCTAATTTTTGGTTCCATTTTTGGTCAAATTATCATTATTTTTTAACGAGCCGTTTAGCGTCAAAAAAACATTTTCTGAAAACACAAATCGTACTGTAACGCCCCTTTAGCAAATGTAATTTTGAAAAAAAATATCTCAACTCATTCTCCATATAATGTTCTATTTATAGGAATAGTTTCATTCTTGTCCGTCAAACAGTATTGCTTGTATCGCTCTCACAAGGTTCGAGATTGAATTATAAGTCAAAATTTTTACATTTTATTAAAAAAAAAAATTTCCTGTGGTTTTAAAATTCTGGATATATTTTTCGTTTGTTCCATTTGTAACGTCAAAGATAATGTCAAAATTTCAAAACTCTAGAGTATCAGTTTAGGAGAAAAAAATGTTTTAAAAAAAACGGTTTTTGGCAAAAAAAGTGACTTTCCCATCATGCATAATTCTTCCCAAACAATAGGGATCTTCGTCTAAATGGGGCCCATTTTTGTGTAAAATATCAACTTGATCCATCAAAGATTCTGGACCGTAGCGTGGTAACAAGCAATGCTAACACACTCACCCACCCACCCACACACACACAGACATCATCGTAAAAACGTCATAAAACGACTTCTGGGACCTCAAAACATGTTTTTCCGTGAAAATCTCGAGATCGAATTTTTTCACGATCACTATACTTTACTTATAGTAAAGTAAAAAATTGCAATCATTTTAAATGATTTCTATTGAATTGAGAAGTATGAAAATCATAACAGATTCTTGAATTAAGAAAATTTTTAATAACGAATTCACAAATTATTTGATGAATATGGCCACTATCCACTCCAGTGTGTTCTCTTCTATTGATATTGATACCTGTCATTTACAAATTCTTTTAACTTCAGCATGTAAAAAGATGTAAAAATTGAGTTAAAAAGACATATAAAGTGATTAAATTTAGTGAACATTTAGCACATTTCTTACATAAGACTTAAGATTTATTTACTTTAGTATGTAGATAAAAAAAGTAGTGACTTTTGTCATGATTTACAAATTTTTTCCAATTTTTTTCGTTTCTTATTTTCTATAAATACCAAATATGAATTCAAACTGAACTAATTCATTCTAAAAATATTGATTTTGATTTCCATTGCCAGGGAAAAAATATACTAGTCTTCACTAAGGTGCTTTGATTATATAAATAAAATTCATGAATAGTTAACCAATATTTTAGCAATTCTACAAGGAGATCTTCCTTAGCATGGATGAAAAAAAACAAAAATGATAAATAATTTGACAGATTTTTTTGTTTCAAATAAAATAGTCAAACGTGTTTTTTTATTTCTATCCTGTGAACCATTTTCAACAACCAAACGTGTTTCTTTTTTTATTTCCAAAAAACTAACTATCTGCACCAACTATCAAATGGATGTGAATATCTTAAAATTAAACTGCTAAGTAAAATTGAATATAATTCACTCAAATATGCATCAGGTTGTAGATTAATTTACAGTTAGGGATATGAATATAAAAATTATAAAATTTTAAGAAATACTATCATCTCAGCTTTCAAAATTTAAAACTGAACTTCAAAATCACGATTAATTTAAAATTTAGTGCACTTCAATATACAAATGACAATATATATGTACTAGTGTTTTAAATAAAAAAAACTGTCAAATTACATTTTTTTAGACTTTTTGTTTCACCCATGAAAAGCTGGGATGGACCGCTTTTAATAATAAATTTGGAGATGATAAATTTAATTAATTACAAGAAATTGTGTTTTTTTTCCTTTGCAGCTACTATAATGATTTTTATTTATAAAGAAACAAAAATTATTACGAGTTGGGTTATTATTAAAAGATTAGAAACATATATCTGATTTTATACATTTTGTAAAACCCTAGAATGTTATTAGTATTCAACTAGGTCGATGAGAGTTGTACGTATTTACCATTGCAATATCGTTCCTATTGAACAGTATCAAAGAGTTCCCTTAGAATGTAATCAATTATTTAATGAATCGTGGCCATCTGTGATGAACACTAATAATGCAAGTTTCTATGAGAGGCTCTAGTAAATTATTATACACAGGTGATATTAGAAATGAACTTGTCTGTAATTAATTTAGCAGAAACTGAAGTAAATTAAACCGTGTATCAATACCTGCGTAATAACTTAATTTACAATGGACTTTAATTAATACTGAAGCACAATAAATAATGTTAGGTTTATTGGATTTTTTATAAAGTTGGTTGTTATATTTTTTTCTATAAAATGAAAATATTAATATGAAATTTTTTTTGGTTATTGTGGATTTCAGTTTTTTTGTTTAGTACCCATCCTTTTTGGGACTCAACACCTTCTCTGTTATCCATGGAGCGGACGTGTTTGACTCATCCAAATCACTGGTGAGCCTCATAATTAATGGTGCCAAAAGCACGTGGTGTTACCTGCCCAAGTGTTTACAATGTCTAATATTACTTAACTTCGGTGATCTAAGTGATGTATTCAACATGACGGAGGTGTAGGCATTTCAACTTCAAAAAAAAAAAAAAAATATATGCTATCACAAAAAATATTAATAATTTTCAAACAAAATTATTGATCACTCTTATCTTCATAATAAATGTGAGTTATTACTTTATCAGGCAGGAGTAAAGTAAGTGCTTACTAATCTAGGTGTTTTATTTACTAAACAAATTAAATAGAAATTCTCCATGTTATTAATTATAAAATATATTGTTTAAATGATTATTAATTTATTCAAATGGAAATATAAAAACTGATTATGTTGCCAGTGCAATAATTCTATATGAATGAACAGAGAAATAACTATGAATAGTTATTATACTATGAATACTATGAATAGTTAATATACTATGAATACTATGAATAGTTAATATACTATGAATACTATGAATAGTTACTGAGAAATAACAGTTTCGATATTACGAACAAGATAACTATAACAATCCTATATAACAATACCAACTGATAGAAATCTTATATAGATATAATAAAGAATAATATAATTTATTATCCTCTATATGAAAAGGTCGGGAAAAAATTAATTAAAACGATAAATAAATATGAATTTTTTCAATAAAATTAGTCAAAAAACATATTGGAATTGATGAAAATGAAATGTGAGATTGTTGGTAAATAGTGGTTTACCGTAGAATTTGCTGATAACTTGAAGCTCTTCCTTGAGATGTATGCTGAAAGGTTAGTAGAAATGGCATCGTTATAAAAGAAGGAAGAAAAATTGATGGCAATTTCAAAGACGTTTCTCACCAAGCAATATCATCTAACAATATACAGAAGGCTATCAAATACATTACTTATTAAAGCACCTTCGTCTAAGCACCTCACTTAAGATTATATATTAGAAAAATGCTTTGTTCGTTTAAAAATCACTGACCTATACGTATTTACTACATACTCATACAATCATAGATATATTAAGCACATTTTAAATTCGTATTCGTATCATTAGTAACAGTAATAAATTTAAAAAAACTGTTCTAACATCAATTTCACCATTAAACAGAGAAATTCATTTGACAACAACATCTTCCACTGCAATGAAATGTTTCTTGCAAAAGTTACTCTCTTAAAAGTTGGTGAGTTATTTAAAATAATTTAAAAAAAAAATGACATATATTTCATACGTACATCCAAAGTGTTAATGATAATGAGGCGTTTAACTTCCCTTTCTCAGTGAATTCTTTAATAGCAAAAAAATAATATTTGCCTGTTATATTAGTTTTACTTTACATTAAGCTACATATAGGTGTCATGAGAAAAACTGATCTGGAGATGTTGACAGACTTATATCTTTTAATGTCTCAAAGTCCTTTTTTAATGTTTTCTCTAAGATCTCTCCATGTTTGTGGGTGAATTGGTGGGTGGGTTGATAAGTATCCAAAATTTTGTAGGCGTGCTACAGAGCAAACCATTTGATGGATCAAATTCATATTTAATACAAAAATGGAGTTAATAGATTAAACTTAGAGGCAATATTGCATGATGCAAAAATCACTTTTTTGGTAAAAATGGGTTTTTACACAACATCTTCCTCCTAAACTACTAATTCTAATTGTTCTCTATAAATAATGGATAACTACTTGTTGTCCATATATTTTGGTTTTTTGAACGATTATATCTGAATAACTCACATTTATTTGAAACATAGCAAAGATACTTTGTAATATCGAAATTCAAAGCAGGTATTTCGGTATTTTTAAAGTATTTAACTAGAAAACGTTAATTTAATTATAATTACGCTCCATACACCCGTACAAAGTTGGCTCCTTCATTTGTTAGAAAATTTTCGAATTATGTTTCAGCTTTTATGGACAATAATTAGTAAAAAATATTTAAGAGAATAAAAAGTAGAAATGTAGGAAGTGATTAAATTTAAGGTCCATTCGATTTCTTTTGTTAAATTAACTTTCTATAGAGAGGGAAAGAAATAAAGGTTAGTGCAGAGAAATGACTGCGAACCGGTTTCGCCGCTTGGCATTCTTTTGCAGCGGTATGTTACCGAAGGCAGTCAATATATTATACATTGCCAGTAGATTTACGGTAAGATGTTTGGATATAATGAGGCAATGCACTAAAGCCTTACTCGCTTTCTATTTAACTGGTTATTTTTTCTATTCCCTTAGATATGATTGAGGTTGGGGGATGCTTTTTACGATAGCTAGCAATGATTTAGCACTTAGGTAGGAAACCGATCCTTGGCGGTAGTAAAACCCTTCATTTAGGTCCCCCGTGGAGGAGGCTAGATTAAAACTAACTTTAATGCACTCACCAACAATTGCTCAACGAGCTGTAAATATTAACAGACATGGCTTATTCATACATTAACGACTTTTTTCTACAGTCAAAATTTGTTTGTACAGGTAACATTTTATGCCAAATCGATTTTAACTCTACATATTAAATTCTGAACTTGATAACAATTTTTATAATCATTGTAAATACATAATAATTATAAATTTAATTAAGGTACACAAACTGATTTAACAAATCATAAATAACTGAACGTAAATGTGGTTTACTACAATATATTTGCTAAAATTATAACTAGAAAAATATTGATATATTTATTGCTAAGTACTTATTATTGACCAGTTTTATACAATTAATATTAAATCAATCAAGTTATAGAATAAATTTTTCATTTTGGCCTATAAGGAAAATACATGGATGCTTCAGTTTTTGGTGAGTTATTAAAATCAAGCAGTTATTACTCTGTTCTACATAAACTACATAAAAAACTGTAATTCTTTATCTTCTACTTTAAAGTTCTTGAACCTCTTTTACTTATTATCCTTAGACATTTTATTCATTTATTTTTAGTCACATTTCTCTATCTGCAGAAATTAAATTTAAATGTATTTTTTTTAATAATCTTAAAAGAGAGTTCTCTAAAAGCTTTGGAGGTCATTGTATAAACTTTGTAGTATTACCTTTTGGAGATTTGAAAGATAGCTAAAATCTATGCAAAAATGTGTTAATTAAGTAAAATTGATTCACAATTATTTTTTGATAAAAAAAAATTTTATTAACTGTCTGATAAATATCAATATGTAAAGCATCATCATGTAATGGAAAATAGTACAACATTACTGTGACAATATATCTTTGACCTACAAACAATATGATCTACCTATAGGCTTCACGGAGTGAAACTGGAACAAATTTACAAAGGTCATAAAGATTAAAACAGCCTCTGACGAAGACCGCTTGTTACGGTTGAAAGATCTTAGTCTTTATTTCCCCATTTCATATTGTGGTTAGATGATATATATATATATATATATATATATATGTAAGATTTACAATAAACACGTGAAATAACAATTAAAATCAAAATCACAATAAGAAATGAGAAAAAAGACTAGGATCTTTTAACCATAACAAACTGTCTTCGTCTGAGTCAAATCCATGAAGAGAAAACAAAATAAAATATTTATCAGGACTCTGTCAGTTCTTCAGATTCAAATTAAACTTTCCTTGTCGATGTTTCAGTTTTTATTTAAAGTCTTTTTCATAAGAAAAAGTATAAAACTTTAAAACAGAAAAACTTAAATATTACATTAGAGACTATTTTTTAAAAAAAATATTTCCAATGTAATATTAAAGTTTTTTGTTTGAAAATTTCATAATTCTGCCTATAAAAAAGGTTTTTAATAAAAACTAAAAATCAGCATTAAAAGAATTGAAATATTCGTTGTGTGTAATAGTATCTGTTTTTTATTCGAATTTCTCAAAGTTTTCAAAGTATAGTGTTCGATCTGGTTTCATTTGAATTTATTTATATATAAAAGGATATATATAACCGATTCAATTATATATCGACCGTTTCAAAGTATATTGCTCGATCGGGTCTGATTTCATTTGATTATATATATATATATATATATATATATATATATATATATATATATATATAACCATCAAACTACAATATGAAATGGGAAAATAAGACTAAGATCTTTCAACCGTAACAAGTGAGTGGCCTTAGTCCGAGTCGAAAACCCAATTGTTTCAGAAAATTTGAAACCAAACCCTAAAAATACAAAACTAAAGTTTATATTTAGTTTTGAATTTTTTATATATATTTTATTTGATTTACACCCATTTTTTACATTGAATGTCATTCTTCAGAGTATGAAAAGTCATTTATTTTTAGTAGAGACTTTTATAAAGCACCAAACAATATTAGTTGCTGCATTGTAATTTAATTAGCAGGGATTGAAAATATTCGTTTCATCATATGTGTTTTACGATTGAATTACGTTAACCGAGTTAAGTTCACCTATAAATTTATTACTCAACGTCAATTTTTTAATAAAATTACAGCCTTGTTTTAAAAGAAAATTCCTGTATTTTTGATCGCTTTGAAGTTCAATTAGAAATTGCTTTAAAAAATACAAATAAAATAAAAAACTTCATTAGTCTTATAAAAATATATTCATAGAAATTTATGGTTATTTTAGCAAAATTATCACAACAAAGTAATTTAATCGAGACAAACGAAAAATAAGTAGATTTAACACTGATACTAGCTAATAAATTTCAGAGTAGCCCTGTGGTAAAATGCTCACCTCTGGACCAGTAGGTTCAGGATTCAATACCAGCTCTAGCCTTTGATTTATTCACGCGTAATGTGTACAAATCTGATCACGTCGTCCTTCGGAGGGGACGTCAAGCATCGGTCCCGAATATGTACGTTGTATAGCTACCCTTTAAAGATTCCTGCTCTAAATACATTTGATTAGGCCAAATTTTGGACTCCCTATGTAGAATATTCAATCTGTAGCATTAATATTTGAGACTATGTGTGTTCTCTTGTAGGACTGCTACTGTAACTTAAACTAACCTACATAAGTTTACTTTTTATTTTTGATGTAATAAAAAGATAATTTAAAAAATATTATTCTGATATATTTATTGCTAATGTGTTACCATTTATAAGTTTTATAAATGCATATCATTTACTACTGCCATATCATTTACTACTGTAATAAATGATTGTTTATTACAATAAACACCCAATGAATGCCTTGACGATGGGTGTTTAGAAAAACTCTAAGAGATTTTTGTTCTCTACGTCTACTTGAAGTCTGCTAATTTTTGCTCTGTAATTTTTATCGTTTATTAAGACAGCTACATCATCAAGTACTTTTGATGAGCTGCTTTTGATGATCTCATCACGCTAAGATTCCTTAAAAGAAATTAAGTACGCTTAAATTAAGCTATTTTAATAAAATAAAACAAGTTATACAATATTATTTCATCTATTGAAATCAAAATTAAAATTTCTAACTTGTCTCGGAATTGATTGTATTTAAATTTTGTAAAATATCAGTCTTAATTTTACAAGTATACCCATTATCATAGTCAAAAAAGTTTCAAATTCTGAATAGTATTGTAGAGCTATCTTTAATGTCTCTAAATTAGGAGTAACTACTCCTCCTTACTACTGACTATTCAACATTTCTGAGTTTTTTCAACAAGGCGATGACCTACTAGTTTTTACAACATGATAAGTAAATACGGTGAGATTAAACCAGTGGCGATTTCTCAGGGAATGCAACGCATGCATTGCATGCATAGAATTCATCTTTAAAGAAACCAAAATGTTCGAGACTCGAAATATTTAAATGAACCCCTTTTTTTTTATTCCACTACACGCTAAGGAACCATTTTCTATGATTGCGCTAAGCTTCACAATGCAGGGGTTTACTCTTATCATTTCTGGTTAATGAAAATGTTCTTAATTGCCAAGAGAAACAAGAACGAAGTTTGCATACACTGCAACTCAGGTTTGCTGAGCTCCTCAAATACATACTGGAAAGTGATTTGCACACAGGTCTTCCGGAAATTTATAAACTCATGAATTTGGTTATGACTATTCCCATAACAACAGCAAGTGTTGAGAGATCGTTTTCTGCCCTCAAAAGAATTAAAAGTTATTTACGAAGCTCCCAAAGTGAAGAGCGATTGTCTAATTTATCCCTAATTTCAATTGAAAGACATTTACTTAAAGATTTCATGGCAGATAGAGAGAAGTTTTATGGTTTTGTTATCGAAGAATTTTGCAAGAAGTTTTTATTCAAATGATGTATTGTGTATCTCTTTCTTTAATAAAAACATTTTTTGCCTATTTTTATTGTATTGGTTAATAAAAGTTAATGTTAAAAGTATTTCCAAATAAAACCTAATTCAAATCCCCATAAAATGTTTTTAATACATCATTATCCTTTTGTGCAACATGAAAAGACTGAACATGAGAATTAGAAGGGTATTTCTCTGTATTTCTTTTATGCTTTGAAAATTGCATGCCTAAAGAAAAAGGTCAGGAGTCGCCACTGGATTAAACATATAGAGATTTGCTTGTAATTAAAATGTTTCTGGTTTAAAAATATACAACATTAAAATTTTAGATGTTTAAAAATTAATCTATAGGATGCACCCATTTGTAAACCATATCATCCGATCTCAAGTGTAGAAATGTTTCCCACTTCTGACCTATGCTGAATAACTAACAGTGAACTTTTCAATCCCATCCCTAGTATTGAAATGGTTTCGGCACACTTAAACTAATTTTACCATTTTACAATATATAATAACTTTTAAATTTAAAACTCAGATGGAATAATATTTAGTTTACAAAGAAATAAAAAAGAATTTGAAGTTAATATTGAAAACAAAGAACCAACACAAACAAAGTCGCACACTGAGATTATTTTAGTGAATTAGTAATAATAATGTTTTACCATAAACTGTATGGATATCAATGATAAAAAGATTTCACATAAACACGTGAAATAACAATCAATGATCAAACCACAATAAGAAATGGGAAAACAAGACTAAGATCTTTCAACCGTAACAAGCGGTCTTCGTCAGAGTCAAAAACCCAACTGAGTCAGTTGGGTTTTTGACTCTGACGAAGACCGCTTGTTACGGTTGAAAGATCTTAGTCTTGTTTTCCCATTTCTTATTGTGGTTTGAACATCAATGAAGAGCATATTCAATGCAATTAATCTACGTAAGTTCAAAGCATGCCTGATTTGACTGAGGAAAAATAGGGCTATAACTGATATACAAAAAATTAAGCAATTACTTATTGAATAGTTATTTTAGGGTATTCATTATAAAAAGTAGGCAGTATAACGTACGTAAGAAATGAATTGTTTTATCTTTTTATTTTCTTTATTAAATCTTGTATCTCTAAAAACTGTTTTAAAAATTTCTTTATTTAGCTCCCAAAATTTACATTTGAATCTCCACAGCATATTATGAATAATTTATATTTCTTTATGTTATTTTAAAGTTATCTCTGTTTAAGACAATGTAGTTTAATTGAAATGCGTACTAAGATGTATACTGAAGACGGATTACCATGTACAGGTAAATGGAACCATTGTTGATAGGCCCATGTGTCATAGTTAGTTAACTTGACGTCAGACTCCATCTGGTTCCCTAAGACCAAAGGATCCCAGAAACCAGTCAAATGAAACTTTACCTTAGCAGTTTCAGTTAAACTACTTAATCAATCAGGAAATATTAACTGTGTTTTATAATCGTTATTGTATGTATAAAAAAATAAGGCGACAATTGAAATTCAACTTAATAAAATATAAGGGATTTACTTTACGTTACTATAGTACACTTGCAATTAAAATCATTTTAATAAAAATTTAAATAATCAATCATTTAATCAGATCATTTAAATAATCAATTTAATAAAATTAATTTATTATAACTGGATTTAACTTATTTTTAAAGTATCGTTAACCAAATACAATTAAGTAACTAAAATTATAATGAATATTTATATATATGATTAAAATTAGCAAGTACAACTAATTTTTAAAATTAACAAAGGGAATTCAACGCCAAAGAAGGTATCTATTATGCTGCATTCATAACTTGTACAATATGTTATAGTGTGATAATTACTAATAATAGGGGATTTTAACTTTTTTTGTGTGGAGACATAATTTTTGAAATTTCCCATTATTATGTTTCATTTGCATGCAGTTTTGGTCGTGCTTATCTTAATCATATTGAAATCGTTAAGTCCAATATTCTTTTTATTTATTTATTTTTATATTACAACTACCCTTGGAGAGGTAACAAGTAATAGTGATACATGCTACTAAACAGTAGGGAAGCCACTCATTGGTAGTATTCCAAAAAAAAATGTTCTGATCTGTTGAGATTAGTCTTGACAGTTATCATTGAGCTCTCAGGGCCAACATCTTTTCAGTCTGAATAAAAGGGTTTAGATTGGTGGGTAAAGATTTACGAAATTTGCGGTATCGCGATGTTATTTCTTGGTGGATAAAATAAATTTTCAAATCGTTATGAATGGTGTCCTTAGAAACATAAAACAGAGCTTGCACAATTTTGGGAAGGATTACAGATTGGTCTGACTGGATTCTTTGGATATTTGTACGCTTGCTTGATCCCCAGATTTCGAGTCAGTAAGTCCAAATCGGTATACTCGTATATCAGTCTTTTGTTGTGTAGAGTCAAATTTCATATTGTACAACATTATTAATATATTACAAATAATAATAGTTTTGCCTTTTCAAAACTAAAAGAATAATTAATTATTAATTAAACAGTTTATAATTGAAGATACAAAAAAACTACAAATTACTAATTTGTAATTTACGTATGACTACGAATAAAAAATGTACAATCAAATGACATTTACAAATTTTTATAATAACCGTATAATCTGTTTTAGATGATAGCCAAATTATATAACGAATATAAAGAACTATTTAATTCCTACTTTACTTTTTGATAATTTATCACGTTTCTTTTTTTCTCAAGTTTCATCCCTCATTTATTTTATTACAATCAGTGATTTTGTTAATAAATCATTCAATGAGTGTTCAAGATCCTGCCAATTAGGTATGGTTTTTAGCATGATTTTAACTTTGGGAATTTTATTACCTAATTCATTAGATTATTGTTAACGTTGCCTTTTTCTTTTCTTGAATCAAAGCCTTTTAAAATTTTAAAACTTTTAACTTGTCTCTAATTACTTTAAATAATGATGATTTGATCTACAACCTGATAAATGTAGAATTGTATTTTTTTGGAGTCTTGAAAGTGAAAATACAAATTTTTGAACGTTCGAAGACAGAGTTGAGTTTTTGGACCAGAAAACTCTCAAAGAGCCCAGCAACATTAGTTGTGTAGTGTATTAAACTTTTACTGGTCCATAATAGACGATGAATGTAAAATAATCTTCATTCATACAAAAACTCTAGTAGTTACTAAAACAGACTAATAAATTAAATTAAGTAATTTAATTTTGTTTAACCAAATAATTATCAAGAAAGGTGTTTTACAAAAAAAAATTCTAGGTGTTTCCTATTTTAAGTGTATTTCTTGAAGTAATGGCTGGATAGCGTTTTTGTTTTTAAATTCTTAACTGATTTTTGTTTTTAAATTATTTTTATTTGATGCGTGCAGTAAAGTATTAGGCAAGTAGTGCTCGGGGGACAGAAAGGGTATTACGCTGATCAATACTTGTGCATTCGATTGCAATTCGGTGCAGGATAGGGTGATGTAGAGTGAGTGAGAGGGAACTGTTTCGAAAGTTGCAGAGTGACAGAGAAAGCCGTGAATGCAAGGGGGTACTTTAATAATATGGAGGGGACTCAGTGGCATAGGGGGGTTTGAGGTGGTGGGGGTGGAAAGGGCGCAAAATTTATACAAGCAATGCTCTCGTCAGCAAGGCTGATATATGAGTCCCTCACCCTATGTGTAGTTTTCCAGAGTATTTTTCCAAAACGCTTCCTACCCACCCACCCCGCCATCCCTCTACCGGTTCGTGCCAACCATTCAATCCACTATGATTGCAATCAGAAGTATACGAGGGCGCAGAGTGCAGTTATTTCCAGCGTGTGACCAAAGCTTTAATTAAAAACAAAAAAAAAATGCATTCGACTCCCCCATATCCGTCTACCTTCTCGTATTCAAAAATTTCCATTCCAAAACCGACATTTTTCAGTTAAACAACATTTCCGTTCATTGCAGAAAGAGTTTTGTGTTTCAAATTCTATCAATTGAAAAATTTACTATCCTAACTGAATCCATCATCAAATCATTATTCGCACATCCATTAATTAATTATAGCTTCAAACGTTTGAATAATTTTTCACGTATGCTATAATCTTAGTGAAAACAATAACAGACCATTATTCTTATTATTATAATCTCTTCCGGTCGCAGGCAAGCACATTTTATAGCACTTTTGTAATATCATTTAGTGAAGCTTTAGCTGGGAGTGGACCATAATTATGACTAAAAACCAAATATTATTCAATGATATAGACTATCTTTTTACAAAATTAATTCAATAGTTATAAAACATTGAACTGGGTGACTAATTTTGTGATAACCTATATATATATATATATATATATATATATATATATATATAAATGAAAAAAGACAACAAATAGAAGAAGCGAGAAAACTTACTGGGTCGATATTTCGAACTGAAGTTCGTCGTCAGAGAGAAGAAGGGAAGAAGAAGGGAAGAGGAAGAGGCACGTGCGTCCGCTCGCGCTGGCAGAGAATGACTGGAGAATATCTATATATATATATATATATATATAAAACTATCAAACAGGATGATCTGTCCAATTAGATTTATTACAAATTGAAAATATTTAAAAAAAAATTTCAGGTCATCAAAAGATGTAGAAAGAGAAGATAAATTGACAGATATGTTCTCAAGACGCTAAAGTAAGACTGATTTAGATATATTACGTCAAACTCAAAAATACGATTTTAGCAGACTTATTTGACTCGATGTTTACACAAGATGCAAAAACCTACATAAAATGCTGGATATTCTAAAGTGATGTTCTTTGAACCTCTAGCAAAGAGCAGGTAAACCTCCTGAACATAAATTCTCTGTGTGAAAAGAGGTTACTGAAGTCAAGGGGATGTCTATTGGAGAGTCACAGTTGACTGGAGAAGATAGCAGATATGGAAAGAGAAGAGGATAGCATGGGTGACAGATCCTTAAGAACAAATCGATCTACTCTGCTTTATACCATGTTTTGGCTAATAAGGCACAGGTATTTGGTAATGAATAAAAAATAAGTACGAATTTATGAAAGTCAGAAAAGAAGGTCTTCACAGTGTAGGTAAACACATTTTAGAGTGAAGGTGAGTCCGAATGAGGATTGATAGGTACAACTGCAAGGTAAAAGTCTTCTTTCTAAGTTTCAAGAGAGTAGAGGTGCAACTATCTACATCATAAATACATTTTGGTAGTAGATATTTATCTATGCATGTTTCATCAAATTTCGTAATTTTCATCTTAACTGACTTTCTAGAGAGTTGTTTAATCCCCTAATAATTGGTTTCCAGTTTTAAGTGATAATATAAAATAAGGAATTATCACAACAATCGTTTGGCAAATTACTCTATATTATCCCTTCCAAATGAGTTTGTATAATTATATATATATATATTCGTATATTTTGGGAGCAGGCCTTCATTGATACATGTTCTATTAAAACCTTGTCCCAAACTTATGGAAGCCAGAGGTAAAGAAATTTGAAAAATTAATTCGAAAATGCGTCAAAATTGAAATAGGCAGTAATGAATATATATATATAATATAATATAGATATATATATATAATATATATATATATATATATATATATATATATATATATAGTAGTTGTTAAATAGACAGCAAAACATAAAAGAACAAGACACTTACTGGAATCAATATTTAGAACCTGTTTTGATCCCTGTGCACCTTAGCTTTCCAGCCATAACACCAATAAATCAAATCATGCTGACAATTTTTTGCGTGTTGCCCTTTCGTCACCCCCAGGCTTGCCACAAACAACTTGGGGGTGTCCAAGGACATATATTTAGAACCTGAGTTCGTCCTCACAAAGAGACTAGAAGAGAAGAAGAATAGGTATGATGATCCAGATGAACGGTTCATCTAGAACGTTGTACGTCATGTTCTTCTTATCTAGTCTATTTCCGATGCCAAAAGCGGTTCTAAATATTGATTCCAGGAAATTACTCGATCTTTTATGGTCATCGAGAAGAAGTGTGAAGTACTCGCGTTAAGAAGCAAACTGCTACTCAATATATATATATATATATAAACTCAAAAATTGTTATTGACCTCTTCTATTCTATTCACTGTTTCGTTATTGAGGGCTAGGTCAAATAAAATACCTTTCTTTTATTTGACCTAGCCCTCAATAACGAAACAGTGAATATATATATATAAGTCCAGTATAGAAAGAAAAGTAAAATAACAACAAAAAGAAAGCAAACGACAGTCATAACTTTTCTCTGTTGTTGATTGTGCATCAGAGAAGTATGAAATAGAGGAAAGATGAACTCTGGCACGATACTTCTCCAACAGTCTTACTGGACCACAAAAAAAAAAGATACTGTATATTATGGTTGCGTATGGTAAAAAACATTATGATGAAATGAAATAAGATGTTGTTATCTGTTTGTATAAATGATATTTCTGTATTGAATTTGATTTATTTTTTCATAACAATCATAACAAAGTAGAATATATATGTATATATATAGGTTTGAAGTGTTTATTGCATAATAAGATAATATTGTATTTAGAGTGGTGGTATAAGACTTTTTGGTGCATCCATCGAAAACGCATAATGAATGGATGGACTTGACGTTACCGTAGAACGTCCACCATTATCAGGTTAAGCGGAACGGGGGTCAGAATCCACCGGTATTTAGTTGTTTAATCTGCCCAAACGCACTTATCACAAAAGGGATGGTATGTAGGGTGCATTGGAGAGAGAAGGGCATTGAGGGGGGTGTGGCAATTTAATGGTGGCGATGACGTCACAGGAAATTATGCAGTTGCAACGGGAAGGGAGGGCAGTGGCAATCTTTGGGGTGGAGGTGCTAGCTGCAATCAACTGCAGGGACAAACTGATACGTGCAGCAAAATGGACGTCTATATCCCAATCAAGTGCGCCTTTCTGTTCAACGAATTATCGACAGAACACTCCTCTTCTTCACTAAACTTTGAATCTCTACCATTTCCTCCTTCGGCCAATTATAATCAACCCCTCAAATTACAGCCAGATAACCTCGTCTATTCACATCAGCTTTCCTAAACAAGGAAATTCACACAACAGGCAATTCAGTGCTGAAGAAAACAATAAGTTCCTTTTTCGAAAACTTAAAAAAAATAGCATATCTCTGTCAGATCAGTAATTTATAATTTTGCAGGACAAATATAAAATTTTATTAAAAATATCACATCACAATTATGATGTGATATTTTTATACAGTGGTTAACTATAATTTTACAAATATTGATAACAGTATCGACTGTGAAATAGAAACAAAATTAAAGTTTATGAAGTCTCGGTGAGTTTCCTGAATGAAAAAAACTTCCCAAGTTCTGATGACTTTAATTGTGTTCTAATTTCATGTATATTGTGATGTATAATGTATATTGTGTATATTATTTAATTGGACTCAAATTGTATGTACATATACAATAAACATGTGAAATAACAATTAACGTCCAAACCACAATAAGAAATGAGAAAAAAAACTAAAATCTTTCAACTCTAACAAGTGACCTTTGTCAGAGTTAAATCCCAACTGAAACCAAAGATCTTTCGGTCAGATGTTTTGTTCATAATGTGATTATTTGTACATAATGTGATTATTAAATACGAATAATTTAACACTAATTTTAAATTATTTTTATTAAATTTGGATAACTCAAATTGAAACCACCTATTTAAATGCATATTAATAATCCAGATAATTTTGTCAAATTAACTTTTAAACCAATCTAAACAAAAGTGAAGAAAAATCTGACCGACCAAAATCAGATCTGTTATTCTTGACCACGTTTAGACTCTATTAAAACATTAATAATTAAAGTCTTAATGAAAAAGGTATAATATTATAAATCGACATAAATATTTGAAAATATACTTTATAGTATCAGTCTTGGCTCGGGTCGACGGCTCAGCGTCCTCTCGGAGAGATGACGTGCTCAGATTTATTCACCTCCCACGCGAGTAAAACAAGGGTCATAGTGGGTATTGAACCCTGGAGTTACTAGTTCAGTGATGAGTACGTTGCCACTGTGCTAACCAAGCCCCTTCAATCATTTTAGGATATCATCAACAATTTCGTTTGTATGTCCCTTGTTTACTTAATCTTTAAAGGTAATTATGTATTATTTATGTAAATGTAAATGTTAGTTCTAAAATTAAATGGTATTGATTTAAACTGTAATTTATTTATTATTTCTAAGAATAATAGTTTATTTATTATTTTTTGCAATAAGCGTAAAAATTTTAAATGTATATTAAATTAATTATGAAAGAATAAAATGATATATACTAATTTGTTAGAATAATGGAATGAGTGTTTTGTGATTTTTTGTGATTTTCTCTAGATTAATTAATGAGAGGGTGATTTGATTGCCAGGTCAGCAATTTTTAGAGCCTGATTTTATTTATTTTTTTTTATTTGAAATATATTTGTTATGTAATCCAAGGTATGCTTGTTGGAATCATGCTGTCCGCTAATTAAACATAATAACAGATGTGTATTTGCCGTATTGTCGATGTGCGGATGTTCTAGCCAGCCAATGAAGCTCTTCAATACAGCTTGCTTATTTACCAACACTTGTTTGTTCAGTGACCTGCCCTAGCAAACCCGTCTCTTCAAACAGCCTAAAACCCCCTTTCCCAACTAATAATCCTTTATTTGTTTTAAATCGAGCCCTGGCAACTTTTAATCCAAATATCTGGTTTCCATGCGATTGTTGGTGCAGTAAAAACACTCACCTCAATGCAGCCACCGATAAAGGCTTTTGTTCACTTGCAAAACGCACCGTCCTTCCTTGATTGGACTGATATCTTTGTTGCCAAAAATGAATACACTGTTAAATACTGCATTTCTTTCTTATCTCTATTTTATCATGACTGCACCATGTTTACAATTATATACCATAAACCTTTATATATATTAAACATCCCTCGAAAATACTTCATTTAAATTAATTATCTAATTAATCTAATCCTTTTAAAATAATATATTTGTTTTTAATATTTTGAAAAGTGAAATTCATATTATTGATTGTTTTTTCATATTAAATTAATAAAGAAACGATAACAAAAACAAATGATTTAATCCGTTTTTTTACTTATTTTAATAGTTTTAGAAATAGTCAAATTTTCTAAAAAACTGGAAAAACATTTTGAAGAAAAAGAAAAAGATAAAGATATGATAAGTAATTTCTTTCTTTTTAATATACTAGGAATTCATCAAAATAAATTTTTTGACAGTACTTTTGTTCCATTGATGGCAGATTTTTTTGAAAACGTATACACTATAATTTCTTTAATCTTCGTTGTTGTTTTTGTCACTTTTTTTACTTGGCTGTTATTTAGAGATAACAGTTATTAACACGAAGTCAATCTGTATTCTAAAGTATTTAACTGTCTTATTTCATCTGATTTAATTCTTTATAGATTAATCGACTTCGCAAAATGGTATTCAAACAATCAAATAAAAACATTATTATTTGAAAAGTCGTAGAATTTAAAGGTTTTTATGATCTGTTGTTAATGGTAATCGAACTTATCTGTGTAAGAAAATATAAGACGCGGTTCATTGAATTGTGCTTGTATAAGTTTTTATACTCCATATTTCTATCCTAAGATTCCAGTGCTGGATGAACAAAAGCCGTAAATGCATTATGCAATCCTGTTGGTATGTCTTCTTTGGCTTTTCATAGCAGAATATGAAATTTGGAACCCACAATTTTTTTTTATTGTTTTTGGATCCAGGAACTGAAAAGGAGTCAAAGTGGGGAACTGTGCACTGATTCAGTCATTTTGCACTTAATGTCAGTCTTGAAGGTAAATCTAAAATCTCGGAATTCCAAAGGTAAAAACTCAGTTTGCTGAGAGTTATTATTTCTTCTGAATGACTCTTTAAAAAATCAGTTCTTTCTCTAGACGAGTCCTTGACTGGATAATAAGGTGTCGTGCAGATATATCAGATGACAATTAAACATATCGTTATTGTTGAAGGAAGTAGTTGTAATAATCAATGGTATATCAGAATCAGCAACCCAATGTTATTTAAAACTGTATGCAACAGTTTCAGATGTCAGTCAGACAAATGGCTTCATATTTGTACAAAAACCTGTCAATATAGGTAAGAGAAGCTCTTAAAACTACACAATAATGTGGTCTAAAAGCTGATAGTAATATGGCCAAGAGGCTCAGGTACATATAATGTCAAGACAAGCCTAAAGGCTGCGTTGTAATTGGGGAAGGTTTGAGATGTGCTCTTGGTGACTCAAGATGTCTTCAAACATTGACACTGGAAATGTGCTAGTTTTTCGATATGAATGGCTGCAAAAAAACTTTACAGATTATACTCTCGGTTTGAGAAGGTAGTCAGCATACCCAATATTTTTCTGCAAAGTTTAATAGTAAGGCATCAACCAACGACGAACAACTATTTCCAAGAACATCAGCGCACATAATAATTAGTAGTTCCGGACCAGAATATCACTACTGCTAAAGTAACATCTTGCTGCTTTTGTTAAAGTCTGTAAACATTGTAAAGAATGGGGACGTCAGTCTGTATAAGGAAGCAGTAGGATTCGTAGTCGTATGGTCTCTCGGCTTTGCATTTTCTGAGGTACTGTATAATTTAGTGTCATTAGGTCATCATATTTAACTCAGGTAGGTATTGAGACTCGTGGAATTCGGAAAGGTTGGATTCACTTTGCGAACAAAGAGATTTGGATAGATGGAAGGAGGTGAGTATGATCGGATTGTTTATAAATTCTGTTACACAACATTAACAGAATTGGGATAAGTTTTAATTTTTTAGTAAGCAAGTTGGGCCACCAAGAAGAGAATGAAACTCAACATTTAAAGTTCGCACTAGCGCAAGAGCATTAAAATCAAAGAGATCATTGATGTTGGTTTCTTAGAGTAGAGAGAACTTGTTTCAGATGGTTTATCACAGCAAAAACCTAATAAACGATGTTTGTAAAAACAGAAACATTTTGGCGTAATAGGATGTATTGATAATTTTAGATTGTAAAATAAATTGCACGTAACTCACAGTCAGCACCAGTGTCGATAAGAAATTGGATTTTTTTTTTAGTAATCAGATGAAATAATACTAATGATATGACTGTTGTTCTTGTAGCGAAAAAATAAAAACTCGCCTTGCTTCAACTTTGTTATTTTCATGGAGTTTTATGCAGTGTCTTGCTTTGTTCTTAAATGTTCCTTCGTGACACCAGCAGTCCTTTTGACAACGGAACCCTCTTTGAGAGTAGCTTTGTTTATGAGTTTCTCTTCAACAACTGCTGATATAATAGTACTGTCCTTTGACTATTGCAGTAAGTCAAAGGATATGAAGAGTTTACTTGTTCAGTTAATGGAGCAATTTTGGTTCTGTTAGAACTGGATGTCATTTAATTTTCTTAAGACATACAGTTACCGATCTTGACCGCAACGGCCATTAGAATAACGAGATCATTTACAGCAGTCAGTATTGTTTGGGAGTCTTTTTTGTCGTACTAAATTTGACAGGAAACTCTCACAGAATTATCAACCAGTGCACACATATGTGTGAAACGCTAGAACGGTCTGTGATTATCAAAGTTGAGTCAATGTTAAAGTGTTTGAATTTTCGGTGACTTACTATCAAAACGAACATCAATTAAACTCCTTTCAATTCGATATTTCTGTTACTGTCACGAGGATTGAGGATAATGTCAGACACAGGTATAAGCTCTTATGAGTCAGTAGTAGATACAACATAATTGCATTTTGTGATACCTTACTTATATCAGATAGTGCAAACTGTGACTCAAATTGAATAAAACATAGATTCAGGTTATTTTTCAAAAAAAATGATGGTTTCACGGTAACTCGTGATATGTGATCAGGTGTATTATTGTATGGAACAGACATTTTGAATGACATTAAAAATACAGCTCTGTTTTAATCTCATTTTTAATCACTCTGTTGAACACAAACTGATGAAATCTCGATCATGCTAAGTGCTGTTTTATCCTGTCTATACTGTTATTTTCAGCTTTTGATACGCACACCGTTTCATTAGTTCGAATCATATAAATAAAACTACAGCATAGACATAACACTAAAACATCAAGGCATTCATATGAACATTAACTCAACCACACACACACACGCACACACACACACACACACACACACACACACACACACACACACACACACACACACACACACACTACACACAAGCTAAAAGAAATTTTCTAAATTTATTTTATTAACGTGTATCTCCATTACAAACTGGATTTCAGCATTTTGATTCGAACGCAATGTTTTCATTTATCTGCATTTCATATAGAGAACACTTGAAAGACAAAATAGCTGACTTTGTTATATAACTAAATTTGATTATACCACATTGATGTATAACTTGTTCTATTTAAAGAATACCTGAGAAATCGGTCGGACGTCTGCAGCAACTATTAGGGTATAATATGAGTATATAAGATTCTATGATCTTTAAGTGTATGGCTACTCACCAAGAGTATAATTAGAGAAAACAACTAGTACTCCTATTGGGACTGTATTGGACTATTTCTAATTGACTTCACGGAATACCAAATTCCTTTTAATCTTTTGACGTAATTCTATTGTAATAAAAGCATCCAAAAATACTTTAAATATTATAGTGTTTTCTAAATGAATGAAATAGACATTTCTATTAATAACATTATTTTTTTTTAAAGCTTTAATAAAAATTTTTGGGAATGATGCGTTAAAGGAGTTACCATTTCCTGACACTGCAGCCCCAATTTGACGATTCGTTCGTGGTGAATATTTCTTCTACATAGTATAATTTTTGGTAGCATGATATTGCCATAAATACTTTTATGGAAATTAATTCAAACTAAAGAGCTGCTAGAAAAAAATATTATATCTAAAGTTTTATATGTACGGTATTGTATAGTTTGTGCTTACCAGCTAAGTAGGACTCCTATTTTCTCCTTCTCGGCAGCACTGCTTTAGCCCTCACCCAGTGAGTTGTTTACTTCTTTTCCTGAGGACAACCACCATAACGGTGAGAATATTTAAAAGTGAGCTTTTTTTTTACAATTCTTTCTATGTTTAACAGCTTTTTTTAAGTGTAATCTGTCCTCTCAGACAGCATTTCGTTTATCAGATATATATATATATATATATATATATATATATATATATATGATCAAACCACAAAATAAAATGCGAAAACAAGGCTAAGATCTTTTAACCGTAACAAGCTGTCTTTGTCAGAGTGAGAAATCTAACATGTTTTCCATTTCATTTTGTGGTTTGATCATTGATTGTTATTTCACGTGTATATATATATATATATATATATATATATATATATACACGAATGCTTTCCTTATCTCCACAACATATATTTGACACTATTTTCCTTTGTTATCGAGATTTGGTCATCCTTGACGAAATCTTGTAAAAAAATACTGAGATCTTTCAAACATAACAAGAGGTCTTCGTCAGAGTCAAAATCTACTCTGGGTTTGATATATATATATATATATATATATATATCAAACCAATATAATATATATATATATATATATATATATATATATATATATATTATATATATATCAAACCCAGAGTGGATTTTGACTCTGACGAAGATATATATATATATATATATATCAAACCCAGAGTGGATTTTGACTCTGACGAAGACCTCTTGTTATGTTCGAAAGATTTCAGTCTTTTTTTACAAGATTTCTCATAAACATGATGAAATCAATGATCAAACCACAATAAGAAATAGGAAAAAAAAACTCTGATCTTTCAACCGTAACAAGCGGACTTAGACCGCTTGTTTCCTTCGTCTTGGACGAAGACCACTAGTTACGGTTGAAAGGTCTTAGTTTTTTTCTTCATTTCGTATTGTAGTTTTACCATATATATAAGCAAAAATATAAATTAGCTATGAGAAGCAAACGTCATATTACAAACAATATTACACAAGATATTACAAGAAAGAACAAATGAGGCACTAAAATTGACATTTTCAACAAGAGATTGCCATAACGAGAAGATCCTTGTTAATAATTAAATGCGATAGTATAAAAAAAGCCAGATTTAATTCAAATAAAACAAAAACTAATTTAATTAAAACTCGTCTTTTACCTGCTTGAATACTTGAGTGGTCAAGGTCCGGGAAGGGTTGGTGCAAAACTTCTCTTTTATTGCTACTTACGTGCATTTCCATTACTTTCACCATTGCTCATTAGCTTGGCCTGTTATTACTGTGTTTTCTCCATTCTTTTATTTTTTCCTTCCAACCATATTGTCTTCAGTGTATAACCTACTTATCATTTCTTACAAATTGAGAGGTATTTTTCTCATATTTCTCCCTATTCTTAGTATTCATTTCGATTTAATGATGCAGAAACAAAATATCTTATAAAATATTTCGGTATCGACCTTAGCTTATTTTCTTCGTCAATCATAATATCAAACCCATTTTAATGCTTTTTTTACCATTTTATGCTCTGGGTTAAATTTAGTTTGATGGTGTTCCTATTGGTTTGTCCATAACTAATGTAATTAACATTCACTGGGCTACCATCAGTTATCACAGCAACATTCTAAATTTAATTTATAACATTTCTCACAGTCATTCTTTTGACAACAGTTTTTTCTTCATATTCTTAAATAAACCGCTGATTATTAATCCTAGTGTTTGATAACTTCAGAGGAGTAATATATTTGCCGAATCAATGCCAATAACCAATCATTGATTTTATTATAGCTAATGGGTTATTTCCACTGAGGTTATTAATATTAGTAATATTATTAAAATTATCTGTCATACCTTGTATAATATTTGGAGGCTCGACCAGTTTCGGGTCCTTTTTGTTCCCATCTTCAAGAGTAACTGATTGTGGCTTTGATGTTTCTGATAGCCTGCATCAGCTATCTAGATCATTAAACTTATTCTGTCAGTATAGTTAATTCTATTATTTTAGTTTGCATGTTTATTAAATTTTCTTCTTTTATTCCTTATTTCATCGACTATTGCATGTTGTTTGTGTCGTCTTTTAAATTTTATCAAAGGCCTGGTTAATGTTTGTTCGATTATAAGTCTGATCTTTAATATTGTCAGTCATAAATTATTAATATGCCATAATTCATAATTAATGAATAATAATTCATAAGTCAACTTTACCATAGGTTTTAATGATAGCAGGTGTAGGTTATCAGAAAATTGAAATCCACAACTTCAGTTCCTCTTGAAGATGGGAACCAAAAGGACCCGAAACCGGTCGAGCTATCCAGATATTATACCAAGTATGACAAGTACAATACTAGTGCAGTAAGGTGAAAAGAAATTACTGAAAAAGTAATACAGTATCTGTTACAGTATCTGTAAGAGAAATACTGAAAAAGAAAGAGAATGAATCATTTTACTCAGTGAATTGTCTTTCTCAATCAGCTAGTTTCGGATCTCATACATCTTTCAGAGTAAAACTGAAATAGTGTAAATATAATTTTTAAATTTACAACATTTTTCGGTTAATTTAAAATAACTCAAGACTAATTTAAAATAATCCGAGTTTAATTTACAATAATTCAAGTTTAATTTAAAATAATCTAAGTTTCATTGATAATAATCTAAGTTTCATTTAAAAAAATTTAATTTTAATTGATAATAATCCAAATGTAATTCATTAAAATTGACATTATCCAAGTTTAATTTAATAATGTTCAAATTTATATTTAAAACAGTTTGTCAACTTGAAAATGCATACGTACTACACTAAACCTTAAATTAAATTTGGATTATTTTAAACTAACGGTCAAAATTTGTAAAAACCAGTTGTATATGGAAGTAAATTTTTGATGTAAGTTGATGCATTCTACTTCAGTTATTACAATGTACTCTGAGGTTGCTAAAAACCAATATGACTTTAAAATATACAATAAGTATTAAAATGTATTTAGTAAATAAATAAATAGTAGTAGCAAATAGGTAAGTAAACAATTTTTCTATTAGGTCCCCTGAAGATACCACCCAGAGTCTTTATGTTAACTGGACGTACCTGGTCGTTAGCACCTGCAAACCACCTGTCGCTCTGCATAGTGTCCAATTATGAAGGGAGGCCTCACCCTCCTTTAACAAGACAGGTCACCTATTTCTAAAATCTTTTTTGTGGGAATCAAGGTGATATAGGTAACGTGTAGTAGGGTTTGTCCGTTTTTAAAAACCGGTTTATTGGAGAAAATCATGAAATTCGAAAACCGGTTTTTTAGTAGAAAATATCTGTTTTCAATGTATAAATAACACATAAAAAAAATTTGAAAATGACAAATGTAGCCAAATGCACCAGATTGATGAAAACACTGTTACAAGCGGTTTGGTTCTTGGAATCATATCGGTCCGATTTAATAATATGGTTATCATAAATATAATATGGTTATAAAATAATATGGTTTTTATAAAAATATGAAAATATATTGTTTTTATTTATTCAAACTCTTTGCTGAATAACTCGTTTCACTATTATAAAAATATTTACATCCGTATATGTGAAAATTATGCATAAACAACAAATAATTGCTTTTAAAGTTATTTAATCCTAGTCAACTATTATTTCTTTGTTCTACTAAATTGCATAAAAAAAAATTTACTATCAATAAAATTGAACAAATAAATTCAGTCATTAAATAATAATAAACAGTAAAACTGTTTTAATCACTTAATGTTCTGTTAAAATTTTTTGTTTGAATTACAGAATGTTTGAGCAAAAAAATTTTGTTATAAAAATTTGAAACCAGTTAAAACCGGTTTTCTCGAAAAATTACTATTCTAAAACCGGTTTTCTAAAATGTCGGTTTTTGTATAAACCCTAACAAGTAGGTAGCACATGTAGGTACTCTATACGCAGCTAGAAACTGCGTAATAATGCATAATGCCGTATTACTTTCCAACACAAACATTTAATTAAATTAATCATTGGAGATGTTAGGTTCAAATATCCGTAAAAAGTGACTTGACACATAACATAAATTCATATATATATTCATATGATATTTAGAAGAACCACATGAATGAATACATGATGCAATCAATGAAGTGAAAAATCACAAGAACAAGGAAAACAATAGAACTATCGTAGATGCTCTGAGGCCTTTAACTTTAAAGGTGAGAAAGAGGATCTCTGATGACATAAAGTGAAAGACCAAAAAACATTTATTTCTATTGCTTTCCTTTTTCTTTTACATTCATACATGTCATACATATTATTTTTTATATACAAAATATATATGCCTTAAAATGTTTTTTTTTATTAAACTTAAAATTATGTTATCAATTCTTATTATATTAATATAATAATATTAATCATTAAATTATATATATTTATTTTGTTTACATCAAAAACTATAAAAATGTATCTCTGACGATGAGAGTTGTCAAGTTTTGAAGTGTTGGTATTGAATTGTTTCTTATATTTATCTTTGGTAAGTCTGTCTTCAGGAGAAAAAAAAAACAGAGGGAGTTCAAACATGCCATAAAAGCAACGGAATGTGACTCACGAAGGGTTTATATTCCTCTCGTTTTTTATGGCTTTTATCCGAATTTACCGAAAAGTTAGATAGTAAGTATATTCGATTACTTGACGCCACTTGTCTCCATATTTGAACTTTTGAAATCCAGTTTAAATCGTTTTTCTGAATTTGAATCCAGTGTCGATACAATAATGTAATCATTAGTTTTCATAATTCGTATTTTATAGTCTACTATTTGATATTTTTTATTCACTATAATTTTATATTTTTTGAAGTTAGTTCCTATTTTTTTGAATTTTTTTAGTTATTGACTTTATTAATTTTTATTCTCTTTGTTTGACTTCATAATATAGTATTTTCTATTATATGTATGTGTTTACCATGATTTATCTTATTTCTGGCTTACTATCTTTTACTTTTTTTTTTTTTGTTGAATTTATTTATACTTGGATGGGTAAGACAATGTCTTTGTTCCTTGGATAGCCAATTTTCTGGTAATCCTTTCATTCCCTTGAGTCTAACAATCATAGTAGCTCTCTATATTCCATGTACTTCAGTCTCATAAAGACCAGTTGGAACGCTTTATCCTAATTTTATTAAGAAAAACAATGAGTTTTATAGCATATTCCATATATTTAACAACCTGTTTATAAAAATATGAAAAGAATCACAATAAACACGTGATAACACAATTGAAGTTTAAACCACAAGAAAACAGGAAAACAATTGAAATAAATGCTCTGATGAAATAAAGTGAAAGTCTTAAGAGCATTTATTCCTATTGTTTTTCTTTTTTTCTTATTAAAACATATATAAAAGAAATACATTTTAGCAGAATTGTGTATTTTTTTGAAATAATATATATTACAACGTAGTAATTTTTTTTGTGAAGAAGAAGGTGTGTAATTGTTCTATTTTTAAATTGATTTATATTAGGTAAATGTTATTCATACTTATTTCTAGTGAAAAGTGTATATATAAGGTAATAAGCCCGGAAATGGTGAGATTTGCGAGTTAAGTGGCTAATCGTGAGGGTGTTGAATTCAAGATGAGAAAATAGAAAGATGGTTGTTTAAGTAAGACATCATGAATGGGCCAAGTAGCCGCTCAAGGTGTTCCCACGCGCGTGGTGATTAATTAAAGCATAGTTGTCTGGTGGTGGAGGGAGGGTGCAAAAAGCGATGTGGACCGGTTGACGGGGGTGGGGAGGGGGTGATTTTGCAACGATGCGTTGGTCCTGCGCTCTGTTGAGACCAGCTGCCCTGCATCCACGAGTGCATTCCGCGTTTCCCACTCTCCCAGTATACCTCGTTTTTTTTTTAATTCTTGTAGGTAATCATAATATAGAAAAAACGTATTAGTGAATTTTTTTTAAATATTTTTTTTTTCTTAGTGACAGTGGTTTTGTTGTTTCAGGTGCGATGTCGGAATTTGGCCACTAATAGCAAGTGAGCGGCGCTTGCCCGTGTAGTTGGTGGATTGGGCCCCATCTTCTCGTCGAGTTCCCGGTGACCAAGAAGACATGTGATCCACCCGGGGCCCTTTCCCCGTGAGCCACACCGGCTCCTTAGACAATTGTTAATCCCGGACAGTCAAACAAACCGTCACATGCATTAGTCTCTAACTAGTTGTCTTACCCTTGCCGGCTCTATCCCTCTCCTTATCACAAAACCATCCCACAAGAAACGGGCCATTATCCATCTGTAACGGCACTCCAAAATCGGATTCCTTCCACATTTTTTCAAAACAAAATTATACCCCCTAAATTCAAAATCAACAAAAAACTACCTTAAGCGCTCTAACGTTTACTCAGTGTTCGAAAGAGTATAAAAAAAAATTTTATGAAATTTGTGTATTCCATGTGCCTAAATATTTGAAGAGAAATTTTATCGAAAAAAATTTTTATTTATTTAGAGAAACGTCCAAAATTTTTGTGTCGTTGATCACTGAAATCCGTGGCCTATTTGACAATTTTTTATCTTGTGGATTAAAGAGATTTATTGTAGATTATATATTAGATCAAATTGTGATAAAATGGTTGTGATATTTTTTTAAGAAAGACTGGACTTTATGATGCATTATTTTTGATTGGACGGGTTCAACAAATTACCAGGGTCTATCTTCATCAATAACATTCAAACCTCTGGTAAGAATACTGCATGATTAAGAAATAGTGATATGCTGTAGTTAATTATTTCATTTTGCATCAATCCCAATTTTTTATTTTATTTTTCTATTATTGCAAGCAGTTTTATCTTGCTTGTTTTATATCTTAGAAAAGCTTCTTTAATTTTTTTTTTTACCTTTACTTTTCTGTTATTCATTTGCAAAGTATTCTGTTTTATACCATAGCCAATTTTGAAATGGAAAATAAAACTAAACTACAACAACTCAAACCTTAGAAATTACATTTTTGAAAAATTTACTAGTTATACAATAATGCTTAGAAAGCGTTGTTCTTAAAATTATGCATAAAGAGAGTCCCTCTAAACATTTCAGTATATACAATATCGTGATCCTGATTTACAATTTTTGAATGAAATTGACAAATAAGCAATTGTATTTTATTTTATTTTAAAAAATATCTTGTCATTAGTCAAAAACATACTATTTCTCTTCTGTGCATGATGCAGATAAGATATTTACCTTCTTTGGTACAAATTGACAACATAAACGAATTTTATTTTGTTTGAACATTTATTTGAAATCTACTTTATACTATTATCAACATCCCACTTTCAAAATATAATTTATACATAAAAAAATACTCATAAAAATCAAAATATTTGATTAATAATGCTATCACGTTAACAACATATGTTGATTTATTTGAGTCTTTTTTGACAAATATTATTTAAACAATAACTAGAAATTCTGTTTATTAATTTAATTCATTATAATTGATATCACCAAGCGTTTAACCTGTTTTTAATGAAATTAAAACAAAATAAAGTAAAATTGATAATTTTCATAATACAGGAAGTTGATCATGTCTATGTCTTATCAATTTTACCTAAGAAGTTTAATGTATTACACTGTTTACAACTCTAGCATTCATTTATTATGACAAATATAAACTGCATATTGTAAAAATATTTACTATATGAGTTTATATATATATATATAGTAGAATTAGAGCAACCTCGTGTCAACTAATTAGAGCTCCTGCATTGACAACAATGTTGTTGATACTTTCAAATCATCTTATTACCCTGTTAAATAAACGGTATTTTCACAGCAGATTAGGAAAAAATATATGATTTTAGATGAAACAAACATATAA
Organism: Hermatobates lingyangjiaoensis; assembly: GCA_026182355.1. NCBI lineage: Eukaryota > Metazoa > Arthropoda > Insecta > Hemiptera > Hermatobatidae > Hermatobates > Hermatobates lingyangjiaoensis. The sequence continues at coordinate 2,848,953 of JAPFBL010000004.1, read as the reverse complement.
TGTGATATTCCTTGGATAAGTAAACTAGATTCTATTATCTTTCTTAGAACCATATCTCAAGATAGTAAGGTGGTTAGAAAGTGTCAACAATAAGGTAGTCTGTACAGAAGCTTTCGTTAACTTCTGCTATATATATATATATATATATATTGATGTTATGTCACTAAAAAGAACAAATTTTGCCTGCATGCTGAATGACCAATTATTGTAATAGAACAGTTATACTATTTGTAACAATACAATTGTTGACAGATATTATTTCTTAGGTCAACTGGACTTTACGTTAATATCAAAATTGAATGTTCAATGATATCATCAATTGTAAATTCGTTTGAATTTATTGCGATATTTTTGCATATATATACATTATATTATATATATATATATATATATATGTGTGTGTGTGTGTGTGTGTGTGTGTGTGTGTGTGTGTGTGTCTGTATTCTATCCAATTATTACAAGAATTCATAAAAACAATGACTGAATGATACATGTTTGTTCTTTAATTATTTGTGATAGCACAAATTAAGGGATAACCTATATTAAAGCTAGCAGAAATGCATTGCTTTATGAAGTAATAACGATAAGTAATGCAGAAATGAAGTTATAACAATATCTTTACAAAATCCATGTCATGCAAATTTTGTTGAGTACCTTATTTAGTTTATATATATCTATATATAATATATATATAAAGATTTCATATAAACACGTGAAATAATAATCAATGATCAAACCACAAAATGAAATGGGAAAACAAGACTAAGATCTTAAACTGTAACAAGCGGTCTTTGTCAGAGTCAAAAAACCAACCAGGCTGAGTTTTAACTCTGACAAAGACCGCTTGTTACAGTTGAAAGAACTTAGTCTTGTTTTCCCATTTCATTTTTTGTTTTGATCATTTTCATTTTGTTTTGATCTCTTCTTCAATTCATAGCCTGTTACTTATTATATCATAGCATATTTCTCTTACTATCTATCCAACTATTCCACTAGTGCAGGACTTTAGTTTGAAGGATTGCTAAATTATCTACAAATTGTTTTCCTTTTCTAGTGTGTTATACAGGATTTTTTATATTAATATTTTACTCTAAAACAAAATTATTTTAAACTTATTAACACCTGAAAAGAAATTAAGATTAGAAAGTATGATTTTACAAAAAAATCAGATATTTTATTATTAGTATTATAAATAACTAAAGCATACAAAATAAAACACAGAACACTACGATATTTTGACATAGGTTGATGAAGTGAACCGGTAGGAAGAAAAGGATCAAGAGTTATGGTTTGCCTTCGAGCGGTCCACTTCTCTCTTCTGATGACAATAAATGTCGAAACATCTTAGTGAGTTTGGTGCGGCCCTTTCAGTTTTATTTTATTTGGTCGTTGATGGTAATCTATATACACTTATACATATTGAATATTATATCATCTCTTTGAGGTCAAAGACCTCTGTTTATTTGGGAGTTTCCCAATTCTCATAACAACTAAAAAGTGAAAAAATGTAACAACATTTCTCTCTCTCTCTCTCTCTCTCTCTCTCTCTCTCTCACACTCTCTATCTATCTATCTATCTATCTATCTCACACATACAAACTCACATACACCCATAAAAACATTCATGCGGATATATATACTTACATTAATTTATAAATATATCACAAGATTTCACATAAACACGTGAAATGATCAAACGACAAAATTAAAAGGGAAAAGAGACTAAGATCTTTCAACCGTAACATGTGGTCTTCGTCAAAGCCAAAAGCCCAACTGAACAAAAAAACCCAATAGTTGGATTTTTGACTGTGACGAAGAACGCTTGTTACGGTGAAAGTATTAGTCTTATTTCTCTTTTGATTTTATGGTTTTATCATTTATAAATATATATTATACTATTTTAATAATATATCGAGAGTCTAAAAAAATAGAGCAGACTACGAATATGAATTCGGAGTTGGTTTATGTTCTAGTTAAACTCTCAATAACAACTTTTGATTTAATTTAAAATATTAACTCTCTAACTAAATGAAACCAAAAATTATTTGCAAAGTAACCATAATTAAAGCACAAATATATAAACAGATACAACATGTTAAATTCTATAATCTCCAAAAAATTATAAACAACTAAACAAACTTGAAGAAGAATAATATATAAAAATCATAAATTATTATTTTTACATTACAGGAATTTGAAAATATAACAATGAGGGTTAAGAAACATAATTTTATTTGTATATATGTTACAAGTTTGTAGATAAATAAATCATTATTAGAAATAATGATATACTAATTTACAAGAAAATGCACTAAAATGGGAGAAAAGTAAATATATTTATCTTGTTGAATACTAAGTCCATAATAAAAAATACTGTGCAAAAACTAGCCGTTTGCTTAAAGAACGAATACACAAGCATATTTATTTAATAATAACAAATAAATTAATACCAGTAATCTTTTCATTTTACGCATTATTAGAATACTATTAATTTTAATCATAAGTTATTTCAATTTAAGAACACGATGATCAAAACAGAAATTTAGACATTTATTTATTGAAAAGGATCACATTAAATTTATAATGAGAGTTACATAGTCATATTTAATTTTATATACTCTGGTTAGTTATATTAATCATCTTAGAGATTTCTACTAAACCAGTTAACTTTTGTAATTTTACTGAATAATATTTTCAGGTGTTAAGTAAATTAGTTTCTTCATTACTTATGCTTATCTGCTTAAATTTTAAGTGCAGTGTATGATTCCGATTTCTAAATACCATTATTACAGAGTCATATTTATTTCTCTTGTAATGTAAAATCAGTTTTTCACTTTCAAATATACTTACTTCTGTAACTTTCTGTTACTAACATTTCACCCATTGAACAATTTCATTTTTCTCTGTCGTGTATCGAAATTTTTATTTAAAACTGGAAGGGTGACTGAATTCCGATATATTTCTTATCCTCCCTCTCTCGCACTCTCTCTCTCTCTCCGTCTGTCTCTCTCTCTCTCTCTCTCTCTCTCTCTCTCTCTCTCTCTCTCTCTCTCTCTCTCTCTCTCTCTCTCTCTCTCTCTCTCTCTCTCTCTCTCTCTGTATTTCTAAGAAAAGTGGATTACATCGTTAAAGCCAAAGAATCTTTCATCCTGTGGCTCTAACGGGAACCGGATGTTGTATCACAAGATATTAGAACATTTTTTAATTTCCTCCTCTGGTATCACATGAATTTTCATTTTACATGTGTGTTCTAAAAAAATTACTTATATATGTATATATATATATATATATAAAGATTGCACATAAACACGTAAAATAACAATCAATGATCAAACCACCATATGAAATGGGAAAACAACACTAAGAACTTTCAACCGCAACAAGCGGTCTTTGTCAGTGACCCAGTTGGGTTTTTGACTCTGACGAAGACTTGTTTTCCCGTTTCATATTGTGGTTTGATCATATATACATAGAACTAAAATTTAACAGGACTCAATCAGTTCTTCAAGTTCAAATTAAGCTCTCAATGATAACGTTTTGGTTTTTATTAAAACCTTTCTCATAGGTAGAAGTATACATTTTGAAACAGAAAACTAGGTATTACATTACACATGACATTACAGTGTCACATGTTCATTCAAACTAGTCAGATATTGTTGAAATTCACAGACTACTTTTCTTTATAAAATAACTTGTAATGTATTACTTAGTTTATCTGTTTAAAAATTTATACTTGTGCCTATGAAAAAGGTTTTAAATAAAAACCAAAACGTTGACATTGAGAGTTTAATTTGAACCTGAAGAACTGACCGAGTCCTGATAAACATTAGTTTTGTTTCTATTCCGCAGTCGATACTTTTATCTATCAATGTATCTATATATAAACTTTAACACATAGGAAAAAACACAGAAAGACAGTACAGAACTCACTTCGATATTTCGACATTCGTGGTCATCGGGAAGAAGTGCAAAGTACGCGCGTTGAGAAGCAAACTGCTACTCATATATAAAACACGTTCAAATACAGAAAAGCCATAATAAACTGAGACAAATCACTTCTATATTTCAATGTTTATCGGCATCACGAATAGAAATGCCAGATCTATTTATAAGAATATATGAATAGATGTCATATTGGATTTCGTTAACCTAATAATGATATGACATAGAAAGGAATGCAATCGTAATTTTGTCCGGGATGTGGTCGTCATGAGAACAATGACAAGTTGAATTAGCGAGAGAGGAGAAAAAGATTGGAGAATTGAAATTTAGTAAACCAAGACAAATCAAAACTTGATTACAATTTGCCAGCCTGAGTCATGCCACCTATTTCTTTTTCTTTAGATATGCGATCTAAAATATTTTGACATTTTGACTTGTGAACTGCGAATATAGCAGCAATAAAGTCTTGAACGCGAAAGCTGCCATGCAGTTTTTAACAAAATAAGTCTACAAGAAAATCTGCTGCTAATTTGTACTATATATATAAATAAATATATATGATAATATACAACTACAATATAAAATGGGAAAAAAGACGAAGTTCTTTCAACCATAACAAGCCCTCAGTGTCAAAAACCTACCTGACTCTGTAGGATTTTTGACTCTGACGAAGACCTTTTGTTATGGTTGAAATATTTATTTATTTCTTTTCACGTTATTTCACGTGTTTATATGAAATATTTTTATATATATATATATATATATATATTTCTGTGAGTTTTATATAAGTTACCGATATTTATTTCTGTGTTCGTTTTTTTGAAAATTGCAGTTTATTCAGTTTGAAGAATCATTCCATCTAATTGTTTATATATATATATATTATATATATATATACTTAAAAAATTGTTCTTGACCTCTTCTATTCTATTGTATGTTTTGTTATTGAGGGCTAGGTAATATAGAAAGAAAATAATTTGGCCTAGGAAGGAGTTTATTTTCTTTTATATGACCTAGCCCTCAATAACAAAAAATACAATATATATATATATATATATATATATATATATATATATATATATATATATATATATATAGTCGTTATCAGCCTTTGGAGCGATTCACTTCTTTTCATGAAGACGAGAACATCGAAATATAGTAGCGAGTTCAGTGATTTCCTTTCTATGTGTTCTTTTTAAATTCTAGTTTATATATATATATACATCACTCAAAATTCGAAAAAACGATACAAACTGGATGCAAATCAGCTCAAAAACGAAGAAAAGTAACACACAGAGAAAGAGACACATTTACAATCTCAAATTTTCTGATGATCCCATCAGAAAGAGTGAGTTCCTTTCTCTCTGTATTGTTTTTCTTCGTTTTTGAGCTGATATATATATATATATCAATGTCTAAGGAACAGTAAGAAATAAGAAGAATGGCTAAGATCATTCAACTAAAACTATGATCATCATGGAAGTCTAACTGATACCGTAACAAGTGTACAATCACCTGGTGTATATTGTAGAAGTCGAAGTAGCCACTTGTTTTTAGTGGAAAGGTCACAGTCATTTTTCCGGTTCCTTACTGTGGTTTTTTTAGTTTTTAGTAAAAATATGATATATATATATATATATATATACTCATCTATTTATATTTTTATATTAAAAATTCTGAAGAAAAAATATTATGATGCAGTTCATTTAAGAGACAAACATGTGCAAATTTTATACTTCTAAGGAGTTTTAAACTTCTTAACCCTGATATTTTTTATGCCCTGTATACTTCTTTTATAATTTCTCTAATAATGAAGAATTACGAAAGAAACATTATTTATCTGAATAGTGGTAACTCCAGTCAATTATTATTTTATAATTTTTTTTTGTGTCAATCCAATACTGAAGTTTAATAACGATGAAAATGTTTCATTTTTATGTAATGCTATACTGGTTTTATTACACGTTTCTTAGAAAAAGTACGTGCTTCTAATTAGAATAAAGGATTTCATAAGATTTTGTCCTATTCAATATTAGAACTTCTACTATCTATAGTAGAAAAAAATATAGTTTCTACTATAGATGTAGAAACTAAATTTTCTTTCTTTTCAATGTAAGACACATGAATAAAAATTTGATTTGCTGTTTCTTTTTGATATATTTTCTTTAATCTATTTCAATATATATTTGCTCAGAGTTTTTTATATGTTTTTTTTTTAAAAAACATCTGTTATTTATATAAACCGTAAGTTAATTCAAAACACATAACAAAAAAAAGGACATTTTCATTTAATTACTATGTATATATAGAGATACATACAATTCGGATAAGGAATTGATTCAAAATCAGAAAAAGAAGTCGTTTTAAAACAAACAACAAAAAGAGAAAAAACATTCAAGGTATGATTATCCACAAAACACTTATAATTGTAATATATATAAAGTGTAATGTATAAAATAAAACACAGGAGAACCAAAATAGAGAAAACCTAGTTGTTCATATAAAATATGGTAATAAGTATAATAAAATTTGTTGTCTGTTTGAAAAGCAATATATATATATATATATATATATATATATATATATATATATATATATATATAACAGATTCAATAATATATCAACCGGTTGATAGAATAGGTGTGTTATCTAATCAGGATTCGATCAAATTTTCTAGGTTCAAAAATCATACTCTCATTACCGATCCGTTGGCAATGAGAGTTTGATTTTTGATCCTACAAAAATTTCTCCGAATCCCGATTAGATAACACACCTATATATATATATATATATATATATATTATAATTCAGATTATAATTCACATTATATATATATTGTACATAATGAAATAAATCAACGTGTTCAGTATGGTTGAAACTTAAAACAGATTCAATGCTAATACCTTGATTGACATATTTTGAACTGAAAGAAAGTATATAAATATTCATAGAATATGACATAACCAAGTAATGAATATATAAACTATTTTCTTGTTCACCGAGTTTTGTTTATAACAATGAACCACTTCCATGAACACTCAATACTCTAAAAAAAATAATTAGTTAATTAGAATAATTGGTTCTTTTTTTAAACAACTAGCATTGTGGATTGATAAAAATGTTAAGAAAATAATAATCATGACAAAGAACATTAGCGATATTTTGTATTTCATATTTTACTATTTTCTTTGAGATATATGTAACATGATTTTGCATTAGACCACAAATTTCTTTGATAAGAAACTGACCACATCCCGGATTAACTTTTTTAGTTATATATATATATATATATATATATATATATATATATATATATATATATATATATATATAACAGATTCAATAATATATCGACCGTTTGATAGAATAAGTGTGTTCTCTAATCGGGGTTCGGTCAATTTTCCAGGATAAAAAATCAAACTCTCATTGCCAACGTTTCGGTTTTATTTAAAACCTTTTTCATAGGCAGAAGTAAGAATTTTTTAACTAAGAAAATGAACACTAGACTGTCTAGTCGAAGGTTTTGTCCGCTTAACATTGTTGTTCCATTAAATAATGTAAATTTCATTTTCTTAGTTAAAAAATTCTTACTTTTGCCTATGAAAAAGGTTTAAATAAAACCGAAACGTTGGTAACGAGAGTTTGATTTTTTTCCTGGAGAATTGACCGAACTCCGATTAGAGAACACACCTTATATATATATATATATATATATATATATATATATATATATATATATATATATATATATGTATATTTATTTATTTACTCTTCTTTATATAATCTAGGAGGTCTCAGAGCTTATTTTTTCTTCATTCTGATTCTTCCTACGGCATTTTATCTCATATACATATCTTAGGTGTTGCTGGTATGTATATGTTGGTAAAATATGATATGTATATGAGACAAAATGTGGTAGGAAGAATCAGAATGAAGAAAAAATAAGCTCTGAGACCTCCTAGATTATATATATATATATATATATATAAGAGAGAGAGAGAGAGAGAGAGAGGGAGAGAGAGTGAGGAGAGAGAGAGAGAGAGAGAGAGAGGAGTGAGGGAGAGAGAGAGAGAGAGAGAGAATGTTGGAAAGAGAGAGTTGCTGTTTGCCTGCTGAACACAAGTCATCTTCTTCTTCTCTTTCTGATGACGACGAGGTCGAAATATTGAAGTGAATATTGTTTGTAACTGTTATTTTCTTGAAATCGTTTGATATTTTGTCCTAAGGGACTGTTTTATAATTTAGTTATATATATATATATATATATATAATACATATGACTAAGCTCGCAATAAGAAAACAAAAAAAAGAACAAACGATTACAGAACAATTCATTCTCTGTATGCCGTCTTCAATAATAATAAATAAAACGGACAGGTGAAGACGTGAAATGCTTTGCAAATTCTTAGAAAGTCAGAACTGTATGTATACAGAAGATAATATAATCAAGTTAACAATTGAAATGGCAAATGTTTTTAGAAAAATGAAGTCTCAAAATTCAACATGGTTATTTCATGGAGTGTCCTCAGAAGTTGATTAACTGTATTTAATATAATTTGTTAATTCATTGCAATTTTGTGGTAAACCACTTGAAAGCAACCAACTTTATTTGATTTGAACTAAAACAATGCATAATCTTTTGAATACAAATCATTTTCATTCAATGAAGAAAAATAACGAGTGCATTTCACCACCGCATAAAAAGCGAAATAAACATCAGAACTTTGTTATATTTATATTATTCCACTAAGATAATAATAATAAGATTTTTTTAAAACTAAAATTGTATCTGATGCCATTTTGACATTTTTGTTGGTAAAATTAATAATAAGCGATAGAAAACATGAATACCATTAATTTTACTATTTTTGATAAAATATTTACAAATGAATCATTATTTGTACTGAAAAAATCATAAATAGAAAATAAAAGAATATTTCTTTAAATATATTTAAATTTCATTACATTTTATATAAACGGGGAAAATATCCAAAGATGTCCTAAATTAGTTTTAATTAACTCATCTATTGACAAATGGCGAAAAAATTGCCAATTATATTGGTCTGCAAAGAAGGAAATGGTCCCTTTCCCCGGTGTAAGAAAAAATGTTCCATGATACTAAAAATAATAATAATAATAAAATAATTGAAAACTGCAATAATTTATTGCAAATGAAAAGAATTTAGTCAATCGATTAGCAAGTAGAATAAGAACTATTATTCACATCTATTATTTAAATATATATCCAAGAAATGTAGATCTCATTTTTTTGAAAATTTGTTTGAAGCATACACAAGCAAAATCTTCGGGCTCCACATTCCTAATATATTACACAAATAACCCAGAAAAGATTATTTTGATTATACTATGCAATTCAGATTCCATGAATTGTTTTCTTTAGTCAATAAATAACATTTCACACTGTGCTTTCTAGTTGGCAGCAGTCGTAATATATGTATAACAAAAAATTAGTGCAAATATCCCTTTCTCGTTTGGTAAGTAATTTAGGGGAATAACCAAATTTTATTCCAACTTTATACTCAATATTTTTAAAACTGTGAAACTTTCAATTATTTTAATCTTTTTAATAAGGTTTTGTATAAAGCTTTTATAGAATTCGTTCAGTTACAAAAAAAATTGTGCAAAAAAAATGAATGTAAGAAACATTGTATTCTTCTACTCGTTACATACAATATCCTTTTAGGGTTAAGGTTACATTCATCACAACAGTTAATACAACCTGAGGAAGAACACTATGTGATCGAAACGTTGAATAAAACATTTCAAATCAATCATAAACGAAAACAATTCCTATAAAGTATTATATTTTTTTAGTTTATTTAAATTCTTTTAATTGAACAAATAAACATAGGTTGACTGTTTTGCAAATATTAAACTTTGCTATTACTATCCCGATCCAGTTTTACCCAAAAATATTTTATACAAATTTTTGTTTAAAATACTTGTTTATGGGCTTTGTCATTTTTGTTTTGTTAATTTTAAGGAAAATTTATGTTTTTATGTTAGATTTAAATTGAATTAAATTTTGTTAAAGTTGAGCTATCAAATAAAATCTGATATACTAATTCATATCAATACTTAAAAGGATATTTATGTTTGTAAAGTTATACGTATGAATTTAGGGAAACATACTCTTTAATATTCATTTTTTAGATTATTTATAACAGAAATGGGTATCAAATTACAAAGGAGCAATGCTTAACTCTTTTAGAACGGCATTAAACGTCAAATTACCATTAATCACTCTGATAATAATATTGTTTAACTGGTAATAGTGGTAATGAACATAGAGTTTTTAACTTCACCAGTCAAATAAATTCTAAATACATGAAGGAACATCAGAATCTAAAGTGACGAAAACAGTACTATTAAACAAGCTTAAGGTGAAAGCCAAAGCGCAAATACTTGGTAAACTACAGTCTTACAGTTTTTTTAGGTTTCGAGCTTTTAAATAATGTTATGAAGTTACAGTTGATAATTGTAGAAGATGAAATTTATAATCGAGAATAATTTAAAATTGTTTTTTACTCCATTTATTCTTAAAATATTTTAAACTAATAATTAATTGCTATTTTCTTATATGTTTTAAGGCGTATAACTTTTAAAAATTTAAAGATAAAGATGATCTAAAAAGGTATGCAAATAAAACTGACCGCTTTAAGACGAAATTGACGATTTTTTTTTATGTATTCTTGTAGACACAGGGGTTACAGCCTGCTTACTGCTAATAGTGAAAGAGTCCATAGAAAATATAAAATACGTCACTTTTTACTCATTAGCATATCCAAAATTTTATATCAACTATTTTTTTAAACAATTTTTTAAAACTTATCAGTCTAATTATTAAGAAAATGACATCCGTCCTGTTCCAACTAGATGCCATTTAGCTGTGTCTATTGCCTGAATGCCTCTCACAGAGACACCTGATGAATATATTTGTATAAAATTGTTATTTCTATTGGTATTGTCTAAAGTTCATCCATTTTTTGATGATTATGTAATTAATTAGAAAAAAATTATTTACATAAAAACCAAAAGTTTGTTAAATGTTTTCTTTCTTATTGAGCTTAAAGGAATATATTTAACAATCGACCATTGCAAAATACATTTCTGTTAATAATAATTTCTCTAATTAAACAATCAGTTATGTGTTTCGCACTCGTTAATGAAATCATAGAAAAAAAGGCTTTATTTTATTTTATTATAATTATTTTATTAATAAACAACCCGTTTCGAACACATAGTGTTCTTCTTCAGATTAAATTGCTTACATTCAGAAGGTATAATGAGAGAATGTCATCTCTTTCCTATATTACCATTTAGATAAACCAGAACTGAAGAAGAACAAAGCGTGTTACAAACAAGTTTTGTTTGTGAAACATATATATGAGCAGTGTTCTTTCCATATTTATCAATATATACCCATTGTTTTAAAAAATATTTCCTCCTTAAGACTTGTTTCATACTATTGTTATTATTGTCCTTCGACTGCCTTATCTTTAATCTAACTTATCTCAAATAGGGAAAAAAAACCAGTCACTGGTACCTCGACTAGAGTTTCATTCAACTGGAGTTTAATTCCTGTACCACAACTAAGATAACAGTTAACATCTTTATCTCTTTAAGATAAGTACTTCTCTGTACAGATAACGACACTATATGTTTTATTAGAGAACGTTTTGTCCATGTTTTTTATCAAATTTTCAACCAATTCCGCCGTATTGTAACATTTATAAAATATCTTTCCCAACAACTATGTAACAATATTGATTTTTTTCGACTGTTGAAGTACTTATGTCGTTATTATTTCCAAATTATCTATTATAAATATTTTCTAAACTGGTAAATATTTAATAAGTCAACAATAATCTGTAAATTTGTGACAATATATATTCATTACTTTAATTTTACTTCCTGAATGGTATGGTAAATTATGTTAGAAAGTTATATGTTATAATTTTAGTTTGCTAGAAAATTGGAAGGCATAAATTATTAATTTTCAATTTTAAAATTTATCAAAGTACACTTATTAACTCTGACCGTTTTAAGTTTCTTAGGGTCTCTATTATCATAGATATACAAGTACAGTCTTTAATTTTCAGTTTAACCATCTTTATAATAGTTTCAGAAACATATTTACAAATCATAAATAATAGAAGTGAAACTCTAATTAGTGAGTGGTTGAAAAATATCATGGAATGTGTTGAGGGGATAAACTAGCTCATTACTATTGCTTATTAAAATAATATAAAACAACTGGACCAAAAAATAAAACTACGGATTGTTAATTTCATTGTAAACAATTATATTTAAGTATTTCAAACGAATTATTTTAGATTAGCTTTATAAGTATGTTTACACTAAAATTTACATGAACTAATACTTTTTTGTTTGATATTGGTGGATCAAAAAGAAGTAAATTAATTTCCATTTAACTTTTAATACAGGTACAGTACACAAAATATTTTTTTCAATGTATGTGTAGGTATGTATAAATAAAATGATGAAAAATAATATCATAGGACATGATCTATAAACAAATAGGCATACCTTAGCATGATGAGACGTAATTTTGTTCTGTTTTGTCAGGCGAAGCGCGAAGGCAACTGACGTGTCAAGACATGCATTTAACTATAGGGTTCAAAAGTTCGCTCACATTCATTCTACTGAGAAAACTACCCCCACTATATCTCAATAATTGCGTCTTAATTTATTAGGAGAGCAAATAAATGTTTCACAGTATTTCAATCTGAAATTGTATTAAACAATCTTCTGCTGTTTTCATCAAAAGCAAATAATATTTATGAGGTTTTCGTTCTTGCACTGATGCAAGTTCAGTGCAATAAAGAAAGAAATAAAGCAATTAAAGTAAAAAGTTTAGCATAAGTTTAGTGCAAGCATTTACACTAAATGCTAATTTCAATAATATTTAATAATATTCTAAGTTTATATAAATTGATAGCGCTATTGACTTAAAATAATTTCATATTACTACAACAATAACAAATTAAAAATAAACTTAATATCAAAGTTCTTGGTTATATAATATATAATGTCTCATTTAAGCATAATATAATCGTCCAAATAGGAGATGTTTATTAGTCTTTCATATTTGAGGTAGTACAGATAGTGATTGATCTACTTATCAATAGATAAGCCTTTTTTGTATGTCACAAAATTAATGGATATACAATCATTAGTATAACTACAGCAGTAATAACATTATGAAAAGCCAAAGTGAAAATTGCTTGATACCAAAATAATTTCCTACAAGAGAGCATGGCTTTTGCTCCAGTAGCCCGTGGATCTCTTACATAGTTTATCTGACCTCCTTCTACATTTAATACTGAAGACAAATTTTCCCATTTAGGATTTGAAAATATTTTAAGTATTTGAAAAAGATTACAAAGTTTTTGTCTGAAATGTCAAAAACATGTAAGAAAAAATTTATTTAGGATGTAGGATAATTTCATTTATTATTTTTAAAAGATTTTTTTTTAATTCTGAATAATGTTCTACATATTTGGCCTTTTATAAAATTATTATAATGGAAATTTATGGCATGCTAGAGTTTTTTATGAACTCACTTTTCTTTCCCATAGTCAAAAATCATAAAAACCAATTTACTATGAGCGAATGTTATTTTTTCCCACGGTCTATACTCTGTTATAAGTTTACCATAAATCTATATTGCGAAAAAATGTATTGATAATTAACCAGTTTTGCATTCTTAAATCAAGTTCAAAGCCGACTTTTCTGTATAATTTTAAATTTAAAAGCTGGAAGCTGGAAGAGTAGTGAAAAAACTGGAAATTAGGCAAAAACAGAAGTTCTTCTATAACATGAAAAAGTTCATTCCTTAACTTAAAAAAATCAGCATCTGATATTAACCTTTGTAGAATGGAGCAACCTATAGATTGATTAGAACATTTGTTAGGCAAACCCATCATACCATAAAAAGAATCAGAAATTATATGTTTCATATGCTCTATTGCTCTTGATTTTTTACATAAAAGAATTTTATTCTTCTTACAACACATATAAGTCTTTAAATCTTTTAAACATTTTCATTATACCTCTAAACATTATATTAGTTCGGTGAATTCGCTAAAAAAATTCTAAGTCAATGTAAACAATGTAAAAAAATATCAAAATTCGACAAGTATAGCAAGTGATCTCTTAGTCTAGGATAAACAAACAGTTTTTATAGCTTTGTTGATCTTTGCGTGAAATTTCATGATTTTTTTTATAAAATTCTATTTTTTTCTTCCTTTTTCGGGCAAATGATAATTATTTTTTAATGAGCCGTTTAGCATCGAAAAAACATTTTCTGAAAACAGAAATCGTACTTTAACGCCCCTTTGGTGAATGTCATTTTGAAAAAAGTTATCTCAAATCATTCTCCATATAAGGTTCTATTTTTAAGCATAGTTTCATTTGGTCCGTCAAACGGTATGGCATGTATCACTCTCACAAGCTTTGAGATTGAATTATAAGTCAAAATATCTACATTTTATTGAAAAAAAAAATATTTCCCGTTGTTATAAAATTCTGAATATATTTTTCGTTTATTACGTTTGTAACCCCAAAGATCATGCCAAAATTTAAAAACTCTAAAATTAGCAGTTTAGGAGGAAAAATGTTTCCAAAAACCCGTTTTTGGAAAAAAAGTGACTTTTCCGTCATGCATAATTCTTCCCAAACAATAGGGATCTTCTACACTATGAGGCCCATTTTTGTGTAAAATATCAACTTGATCCATCAATGATTTGGACCGTAGCGTGGTAACAAGCAATGTTAACATACTAACTCACCCACCCACACAAAAACATCATCGAAAAAACTTCATAAAACGACTTCTGGGATCTCAAAACATGTAATTCCGTCAAAATCTCGAGATGTGACAGAGAAGAGAATGTGACAGCAAACGCACGCACTTCTTTTCTTGAAGACAATGAAACTGAAAATGACTGTAGCTGTCTGCATCTATTAATTGTTTATTAATAGATTATCTTTCAACGTGATATCCTTTTTGGATCTATTTTATGAGTGTACTATATATATATTCAGTTCAATGTAAATATGGGAACATAGATAAATGAGAAACACACACTTATAGTTTCTAATTTTTGGTTTGAACCGTCTTCAGGAGAGATAAGAGAGGGAAACCAAGTGAACTGGTACAGAGACGGTTGGAGACAATTTCTTCATGTTTAATTGTATACTTTGAACATTATTTGTCTGTTTCGGATCCTATATTCATCGAAAATGTATTTGTATGGTTGACTGGTGTGTCACAGTTATTTTAATTATATATATATCGTCAGAGAGCTACTACAAATAATATATATATATATATATATATATATATATATATATATAATATATATATATATATCAATGATCAAACCACAATAAGAAATGGGAAAACAAGACTAAGATCTTTCAACCGTAACAAGCATTCTTCGTCAGAGTCAAAAACCATCAGTTGGGTTTTTGACTCTGACGAAAACCGCTTGTTACGGTTGAAAGATCTTAGTCTTGTTTTCCCATTTCTTATTGTGTTTGATCATTGATTGTTGTTTCACGTGTTTATGTGAAATCTTTATATATAATATATATATATAGTAGGTGTGTTTCTAATCGGGGATCGGTCAATTTTCCAGGATCCTGGAAAATTGACCGAACCCCGATTAGAGAACACACCTATTCTATCAAACGGTCGATATATTATTGAATCTGTTGTATTATATATATATATATATATATATAAACTAGAATTTAAAAAAGAACACATAGAAAGGAAACCACTGAACTCACTACTATATTTCGATGTCCTCGTCTTCAGGAAAAGAAGTGAATCGCTCCAAAGGCTGATAACGACTGACTTGGCGTTCGAACTGAAGCACTCAAACAGTGTAGCCAACTTTCGCAGGAAAGGTAGACAGGGAAGATAAAGAGATAAAAGCCAAATAAAAATTAAAAAATGAAAACATTTAACTAAAATAAAATTAAAAGCTGATAACAACTAAAAAATAAGAGAAAAAAAAATCAACGATTGAGGTTAAGCCCAGGAACCGATCTACCGCCCAGAAGACTAATAAGTGCTTCTTCTGAAGCTCTCAGAGTAACTTTCGAATTAGTCTGATCAATCTGTATATATATATATATATATGTTATATATATATATATATATATATAACGTTCACACAGAAATAGTAATACACCCAGGCAAGCATATGCACATACCCAGAGAGAAAGAGAGACGGGCAGACAGAATCATACCTCTACTATATACTGCATTTTATGTATAATTATCGGTGGCTTCATTAATATCAGTCGTTATCAGAAAGTTAAAAATGTAAAAAGAAAATAGATAATATTTATTTATAAATATAATTAAAATATGAGTATAACCAAAAACTGTATGCTTCTAATTTCTATTTGTAATCATGATTATATCTTTGTTTATAAAATTACAATTTATAAAAATACTTGTGCAATACATATACTTGTAAAATGGAGTACATTTATGTGTAATCAAATAAATTAGTTGAAATAAATATAAATATTGTCTGGAAGAGAAAGTCTAGACATAAATATATTAGTAAAGATGTGAAAAATATTCATATACATTTCAATTAGAGTAAATTACAAATTGATTATTCATATTTGTTATGTTATAACAAACTAAAGTAATACAGAAAACATCAGGATGTTATTACAGATATTTAATTGTGAAATCTTTGTACAAGAATTAAGGTAGAATGTAAATTTCGCTTGTTTTTGTAAAAAAAAAGGAGGCAAACAACAGTGTCTGTTTAGTCGTGGTGAGGCGTAAAGGAATTAGGATCATTCCATTTGGTTTTAGAGGGGAAAAGTACCACAGATAGAGTTTTATAGACTTTAAATGCAATGGAATTGACTCAAATGAAAACAACCTACCTTTACGCAACAATCTAAATTCAAGCAAGATTTATCACTTAACCAATTATTGGTAATTTACTACTTTCCATTGCTACATTATTGGCATGCATTAATGCAAAAAAATGTCCAACTCGATATACACTACTGGTGAAAGATTTATAAGGGAGAAAATTTAAATAGAATTATGATGAAAACAAAAAAAATATTTTTATGCTATTATAAAATTATATTAAACATTTCAAATTTTGTTTTGTTTTGTTAACTGGAAAACCCAGTCAATAATAACTATGATTACCTATTTAACATTGGTCCCTTTAATCTTCCCGTGCTACCGAACACATGCAATTAATTTTGTATATTTTGAAAATTATTTAATGTTGATAACATTATTATTTTTTAACTAATAGTCCTTGGATACCACACTACACTCTATGATTTCTTTGAAGTCGTTAATATCGTCTCTGAAAGAGAATATTGGACATATCATAATGACTCTTCAAAGTGTGCAGGCTTGCTTGTTCTTTCTTCTCCATGGTTACTCTTTTATTGTCTATCACTCACTCACTGACACACACACACACACACACATATATATATATATATATATATATATATATATACACTTTCTCGATGAAAATACGATCCAAAATGGACAAATACAGTTCAATGTACATAAAAAACATAGAAAAATTAAAAACATAAACTTACAGTCTCTAATTTTTGGTTGAACCGTCTTCAGGAGAGATAAGAGAGGGAAACCAAGCGCACTGGTACAGAGACTTGTCTTGATCTAGCAGTACAGAGACAACATACAAGCCACCGAGCTAACAAGACTTCTATTTCGTTAAATTTTTAAAATTATTTTATTTTACATAATAAAATACAAATGTGATACTAAACATACGGGTAATTTTTCACTTGAATCATTGGTTGAATCTCTTGCACTAGATTGTCTTAAAAACTAGATGTATACAATTATAAACTAACATGCTAATATTACAGGATATGTAAAATGCGAAAATTTGAATCAGTATAATTGGTAATTCAGTAAAAAGATACTCATGTTGTATTGGCACATATACTGTTTGATTCTTTGAAAGCCAAAAAAAATTAAGTAGTTTCCTCCATTTACTGACCCTTAAAAGGTCAAACTTAGTAATCCAATAATTTAAAATAAATTATTTTAAGATTTATTAAATTTAAAACAACTTAATTAATCTATTAATGGGTTAATAGATTTATAATAATAGATAATATCTATTAAGATATTAATCTATAATACGAGGTGTGTAAATAACGTAGTGAGACTGATTTTTTTTAAATTTTCTATTCAAATATAATTACAATGTGATATTGTCACCTTCAAAATAGTTCCCTTCGGAAGCCACACAGCGCTGGAGACGGTCCTTCCAATAATTGTAGCATTACTGGAACTCGGATTCTGGAATGGCCTTCAGCTGGTCGGTTACAGCAGTTTGTATGTTTTGTAGTGTCCCGAAATGAGTTCCCTTGAGGTGATTTTTCAATCTCGGTAAGAGGAAAAAGTCACAAGGACTCAAGTCTGGTGAATAAGGAGGCTGAGGAGCAACAGGAATGTTTTTACTGGCCAAAAACTCGTTTATTGAGATGGCAGTGTGACAGGGCGCGTTGTCGTGATGCAACACCCACTTGTCTTTGATGTTTGGCCGCACACGAAGGACTCTTTTTCGAAGTCTTTCAAGGACCTCACGGTAGAAGTGCTGATTAAGCGTCGATCTGAACGCACAAGGTTCCGTACTCTGTTGACATTTTCATCCGTGTTTGCACTTGAAGGCCTTCCGCTTCGTAGTTCATCTTCAATCGACTCTCTTCCTTCTGAAAATTCCTTAAACCACCGAAAAACCTGTGCCCTTGATAAAACACGTTCTCCATAGGCCTCCTGAAGTTTTTCAAAAGTTTCGGTTGCATTATGTCCAAGTCTGAAGCAAAATTTGATTGCACACCGCTGCTCAACTTTGAGGTCACTCATTTTTAAAACGCTCAAGAAAAAACCATTTCACGAAAACCAACGCTACGGACAAACAAATGACTGTGGCGAGTTCAGATTCATACTGGAGGCGCATCACACGTGCACCTGACGCTACTCAAGGCCACGCGTCTCCAGCGTTGCCAGATCGAAAGCGACGTTGCCAGTCTCACTACTTTATTTATACACCTCGTATCTTTAATATAAATTATTTTAATATATTATTTAACGTTATTTAAATTTGTGATTTAAAATCTATTTTTTTGTCATTTCGTCAACATAACAGAAAATATACAGTTTCAGTGAACAAACTACAGAGGAAAACTAACAGTTGCAAAAATTGATTCGACTCTGTTGAAATAATTATATGAACTGTGAATGTGATATTTTAAATTATGGATGTCAAAACTTGATTTAGTTGTTTTTGACGGGAGTTAATCTGTAGTTTTGCTGAAGTTACTGTTTTTTCATGTTTTTCTAATGATAGTTGCACTTTTTTTTTAACATACGAGTGTACATTTATTAGGTATTTTTACTTTTCAAGTATAGTTAGGTATTTTTAAGGCTATTGAATTTATTATAGTCTTTTCATGTCTTATACTTCAGTATATAATAATTATATTCATTATTATGATAATTATACTCTTTATGTATGATTATTTTTGCTAGACACATAATTCATTTTTATAAACAACATATAATAAGTACACTGCTTCGATGTCACACAGGAGAACAAATTATAATTAATTTTATAGGTTTATCTTGACTAACATAATACACTTTTGTTCATTTTCTAATCTCTTTTTTTTTTAATATGGGCATCTCACATTACTTTTTCATTCTACTTTAAAATTTTTAAAATTTATTAGGATAGGAATTCTTTTTAAGTTCATGACATTGTACAGATTTAAACCGAGAATAAATTCAGAAGTTTTCGAAGTCTTATGAAAAAAACAAGTCCACAACTAACATTCGAACATCAAATTTTGAGTAAAAGCAAACACAGGTTACTAACAGACAGATTCTTGACCTTCAAATTCAACAGAAAATATATTCTTAATTTTTTATTCTTATGTGAAAACCAACCTAAATTTTTTTTAGAATTCATTCATTAATAAATATTTTAAGGTAAATACAAGTATGTTTCATATTATAAAAGCAATAAATATCTGAAATATGAGAAAATAGTAATAATATGAATTAATCGGGAATCAAAATAATTAGCAAAAATATTAATGGCATACATACAAATAGTATTTATATTCAAGCCATATAATGTGTATAACCCCTATATTTGTTTCTGTGGTTTGCTTTTATTTATTTTTAAATTTAAAGTTTGTTATTTTATGCCTAAAGTTTAAAGATTTTTACATAACCTCTAAAATCATTCTATTAATAAAATTTGATTTTTTTTTAAACATTTATTTTGAAAGTTTTCAGAAATAGTTAATAAGTTGATTTGGTTTTCCTCATTTATATAAAAAAATTTGTTTTATTCATATAATCTCGTTTAATAATTTGATTTTATATTTTATTTGGTTTTTCTCAATCTCGGTTTACTCCAAATTTTTTTATGTCTTACATGAAAAAAGAATAAGTTTTGGAATATTAAAAGAACAATCACAAAGAAGTTCAAGGAAATGTATAAACTGAGTAAATAAGTATTTTTTTACTACTTTAGAGCATTAAAATGAAGTATTTAAGCATAAAGTAGAAATGGCATAAAAAAACATTACTTTTTTTATAAGGTAATAAAATTATTTACAAATGTCCCCGCAAGACATCTTCAAGGTAAAATCTCTTAGTCTCTATACAAGAGAAGTTGCGAAGTCCATAATTACTACTACTCAGAAAGAGTCCTTAGACAAATCAAGTTTTATTATAAAATAATGTACCATGAACACTAACTGTTTAAAACGATGTTTAAATGGCGACTTTTGCAATAATTTCCAAACATCTTAAGCTATCTAACTTCATCATGTAAGTAAATCTTTTGCCTTGCTTTGGTTGTTTTTTTATCTTTCACATTCCTTTTTCAAGATTAGTACTTCCACTATTTTTACTGGAGCAATGGCTTAGACAAATGTCATTCCCACAAAAATCTTTTAGACAAACATCATTTTACTCTTCAATAAGTTAAGATTTTGAAACACAAAAAAACTTCGTAACACTAAGATATTAACAAAACTACCAACAGCATAAAAAAAAATTACCACATTTCTAGAGAAAAAATAAAATTCCACTGTATACTGGTAAACCATTGGACGACAAAATCCATAATGTTATTAATTTTTACTAGATTTTTTGTTTGTTTGAATAGTTGTGTTCCAATATTACGTTCATACGCAATTTTATTTTTGTTTAGGATCAGAAAATGCTGTTTTTTTCAATTTTTTTTACTATTTAAAATTTTACGTAGACTCTTAATCATGTAAGCAAAAGATGAATCATTGTTGATAGATAGTTGAAATGCATGGATCCTTCGTTAGGCGACCGCAACTTCTTTAAAAGGCCTTCAGTAGACGGCAAGACAGCCGAAATGATCGAGAATCGTGAGTGTTAGTTCTCTTACTTAAAGTAACTTCAATTATATGTCCGTTCGTACTGTTTTTAATACAAAGTATTTATATATATATATGAGTGGGCTGGTGCCAACTCAAATAACTTCAAGAATGAAGTGTCATCTACCTAATAACAATAGATGTCAAAATATTAAAAAGTGAATCTATCAGTGATATTTTTTTTGTGTTACCTTAATTTCTTGGTTGAATTGAATCTTCCAGGATCAATTATTATTTAACTCTGGTAAATACATAAAATTATATATATATATATATATATATATCTTTAATTGAATAATTTACTGATTTTCTTATTACCATTTGTACGTTTTTAAGATAATCTGTCTAATTTTCTAAGGTTTCCACATTTTTGGCGCATATGTATAAAAATATTTGCATATATATATATTAGTATATATATATATATATATATATACGAGTAGCAGTTTGCTTCTCAACGCGAGTACTTCGCACTTCTTCCCGATGACGACGGATGTCGAAATATCGAAGTGAGTTCTGTAGTGTCTTTCTGTGTTCTTTTCTATGTGTTAAAGTATATATATATATTATATATATACAACTATTTTTTAATATATATATATATTTTACATATATAGTAAAATATATATATATATTATATATATTTATTCAGAACTTTTTTTACACTATATATATAAATATAGTAAAAAACAAGGTGATAATTATGTCATCAGCAATTAGTATGCATCAATCATAAATCTTTTTTTTAATATACATTTAAAACCTTTCTCTAAATTTCTTACAATTCAATGGACCAATAAAGTGGTCATTTATTCAGTGAACTTAAGATTTTATTTTAATGTTTCAATACTTATAAAATCATTTAGATAATATATTTTACATGTAATTTTAATTTTTTTGTAGTATGTTAAAACATTAAATTCTCCTTGTTACTTTATCACTAATAAAATTAAGTGAAAAAAAACAGAATTAGATATTTTTGAATCAAGTCACTTGAAGTAAATCTATTTTTATAACGGATTAAGCATATTTGAATATTTACCTCTGAATTAATAAATATCCAGGAATAATAAATTCAATTCGTTTGAAAACTCGTTAAAAAAGGTGTTAATGTAGAATTATATACAAACAGACTGTCAAATTAACACATACCGTTCAAATACAACATTTAATAAAATTGTATCACTGTTTAAAGAGAATTATAAACAAAAACTATCATTCATATAACAAAATGTGATTTCGTTTTTAAATAAAAAAATAATTAAGGAATTAATCCTGTATTTTTAACAGAAGATTGACTTAAAATAAAAAAAAATTTGAATAGATTTTATCATGTTTAGAGAATTTCAAACCAGGAGAATATTGACTAATTAGTGGACCAGGTGGCAAGTGATTGGTATGCCACATATAACACTTCCCGATGTGAATTAAACTGACAAGAGAAATAAAAGTCTAGTCAAAATATAAATTCCATCCGTCAGAATTAGAATTACAACATCCATTTACGTTTCATATACTTACATATATTTGTAAAAGTTGGAAGCAGTTCTTCATTTAAAGATATAAATGAGTTAACTTTTGTCTTCTCGCCACACGACTTCCATTCCTGTAGATGTTCGTTAAAAGAGTGTTAATATTGAAAGTGAGTCCGAAAGTCTACTTTACTTTTCAGTTTTCTTTCTGTTTATAATATATGTATTCATTTCTTAAAGGGAAAAACCTAAGATCATAAGATTATGTTTCTAAGATAATTTCTAAGATAAGTAATAATTAAGTTCTTCTGTTTCAAAATTGCATACTTGCCCTTATGAAAAAGGTTTTAAATAAAAACCAAAACGTCAGAATTGAGAGCATAATTTGAATCTGAAAAACTGACTAAGTTCTGAGAAATTATATATATATACAAAATTTTTACAATAACACGTGATATAAATATTCAGGTAACGGACAACTCATCACAAATTATATATTATATGTTTATATATAATAAATAATATATATTATAATATATATATAAATAAAATAATATATATATATATAAAATAAAAAACGAAGGAAACACACAGAAAGACACAGACATAACTCACATCGATATTTCGACAATCGTCGTCATCAGGAGGTGCGAAGAGCGAAGAGTCCCGCAGGAAGACAGGGCGGTACTCATCTGAGTACCGCCCTGTCTTCCTGCGGGACTCTTCGCTCTTCGCACCTCCTGATGACGACGATTGTCGAAATATCGATGTGAGTTATGTCTGTGTCTTTCTGTGTGTTTCCTTCGTTTTTTATTTTATTTTAAAAAAGTCCGCTGGACCGTTTCTTTTAATTGTGTATATATATATATATATATATATATATATATAGGAAACAGTCCTTCATTAATACATGTGAGATTGAATTTACGGTGTATTGTTTTTTTAATTAATTTCTTGGATAACTTTTCCAAAGCCGTTAAGAGTTTTTTAAATTCTCCAGGAACTAAGTACATCAACTCACCATCGTTTTGTTTTCAATGCTTATATTTCTTCAGAGATGTTTTGGTCGTCCTGAAGATGGTCGAAGACGACTGAAACGTTGGAAGAAATATAAGCATTGAAATGAAAATGTATGGTGAGTTGATGTACCTAATTTCTGGTGAATTTAAAAAGACTCTTAAGGGATTTGGAAAAGTTATCCAAGAAATTCATTAAAAAAACAATAGGCCGTAAAATGTATATATATATAATATATATACAGAGAGAGAGAGAGAGAGAGAAGAAGAGAGAGAGAGAGAGAGAGAGAGAGAGACAGAGAGAGGAGAGAGAGAGAGTGAGAGAGAGAAAGAATGATAGAGCTTAATGAAAGATTAGTAGGACAGAGTAAAATCAAAAATATGAAACACAGGTTCATGCTTTGTTATGATTCAACCGGGTGAAACAGTATGAATCGTTTCCTTTTGAACCGAAATTACCTTAATATGATCTACACGGCTGCAGATGCTGCATCATTTAACTACAAACACCTATAAAATTTTCTGAAAATGGAAGACTTACTCGTCCTCTTCGTACCAATTTCATGTTTACTTTCATTTCATAATTTTTCATTTTAATCCAAGCCGATTGATATTGGCTTGGAACGTATAATTTTTAGCTTAATTTTGTTTATAGTTTTATAAATATCCATATTTTGTATCTTTTAAAACAAAATTCTAGTGATCATGGCGACATACTAGTAAAATATTAAACATAGCTAAAAGTATCAGTAATTGATACTTTAAAAAAATAATAGGATATGGTCATTAATATAGTTATGTCAATATCTTGGAGGGTGTGAAAAATATTAGTTTACCAAATATTACTTTACTAACAAAATATTAGTAAATTAGATCGTGTTATTTATTACCCTGTGCCACAACTCTAGTGGATTCGGAAAACATTTATTGTCGATAGCAAATTTTTTCTTTGTAAGCACTTATGAGTTCCTTCAAAACTGACCAGAATTGAAAGAAAACGTACCAGATAAATGACATTAAGTTTTTGTCTAAAATGATCTTTAATTAAATATCACTAAACAATACATTTAAATGTATTAATATTATATTCCATTATTATATTATAAATATGGAAAAAAAAGTAATGAATATTTAGTAAACTGAGTTGAATAAACTCAACTGAGTTGAGTTTTTGACTCTGACGAAAACCGCTTGTTATGATTGAAAGTCTTAGTCTTATTTCCCTTTTTTATTATGTGGTTTGATCATATATATATATGTATATATATATATATATATATAATATATATATATATATGCAGAAACATCACAATTAAACAAACATGTGATGCAATCAATGAAGTCTAAATCACAAGGAAAAAGAAAAACAAAAGAAATAAATGCTCTGCGGCCTGTCACTTTATGTCATCAGAGAGCAAACAAAGTAAGAAAGAAAGTTGTTTTTTCTTTCCTTGTGGTTTAGACTTCATATATACATCAACGTGAATACTACTGTAAGAAATAAGAAAAAACTAATCTAATCTTTTATCTGATTTCTTACTGTGGTTTGAACGTTGATATTTGTTTTACTTGTTTATTGTGAAATCTTTATATATATATATAATATATATATATATATATATATATATATACTTTTATAACGAAAAGAAACAGGAATAAAAAACAGATACTAGGAATCACATTCAGTATTTCGACTCATTTATCGGTCATCTTTAGGAAAAGAAGTTGAGCTACGAGAAGACGAAATCCAACTGGACAGCATTATCATATGTAAAAGTTAGCCACAATACAAACGAGATAAGTAATATATATATGTCATTAGACAACAATATCAAATGCGAAAAAAAAAGACTAAGATCTTTCAACCATAACAAGCGGTCTTCGTCAGAGACAAAAACCCAATTCTGACGAAGACTGCTTGTTACGGCTGAATGATCTTGTTCTTATTTTCATATTTTGGTTTGATGTTTGATTTGTATTTCACGTGTTTATGTGAAATCATGTATATATATATATATATATAGATTGGGCATCAATGCAAAATCTGACGTTCGTTTTATATGATTACTGTTGCAAGGCATGCGGTGAGACGGAGGAGCACGGAGTACTCCCCCTTGCAGAGCTGTTCATTTCGCAATACTGACAAAGAGGGTGTGAATTGGCACTCAGACTCTCTTTGCTTCACTTGCCCAGCCCACTTATTGGCCAACACCACTATTTATTCCTTTAACTGAAATCTTGGAACATACTTATTTCTTCAGAAATTCTTTCAAACAGCTTTTATAGTAAATATAATTATATATAACCGATTTAAAAATTTTTGTTATCTTTCGACATGCATTTTTGTTTATTTGGTTTTTGCTTAGTACGGGCATGAAATTGAAATATTACTCTAGTGCAAAAGGTATGAACATTTTAAAAAGTAAATTCATAATTAATTAATAATTTTCTACAAATTTTTTTAAAACTTTCTCTCTAAGATTAAAAGAAGTACATAACAATATATAAAAAGATTTCACATAAACACGTGAAATAACAATCAATGATCATTTGATCATTGATAGCAATATATATATATATATATATATATATATATATATAAACTACATTGGCAAAATGAATACACAGTAATGAAACAGAAACTCACTTTCGATGGCCTTGTTATCAGGAAGATGGAAACGAGTCACTCCGCAGGCAGACAACGACTGGCCAGTGGTCTTGAAGAAGCACTCAAACAGTGTAGCCAACTTACGTAGGGTGGGAGGCAAGGATTGATAAAGAAATAAAAGTAAAATAAATAATAACGAATGTAAACAAAAACTATTAGCACTAGTAAAAACCCAAAAAAAATAAAATGAGAAAGTAAATGAAAGAGAAATTAAGAGACTAAAATAAATATAACAAATAATCAACGATTGAGGTTACGCCCAGGGGTAGATCTACCCCCCCCCCCCCTCACAAGAGGACTAATAACACCTTACCAGTTACCTGTCTCAGAACCTTCACACGGAAACAGTCATTAAAACTGAGCCCGTGAGAACTGGCATGAGTAGCAACGAAAGGTCACTGCGTTTACCAACGGACGACCTATGATTATTCATATGCAGGTGGAAGCCAATCCCACATAAAATTCATCAGACTGGGTGCAATCCAAACGCTAAACGCAGTAAACAGAGCTACAAGAGGTCTAGTAAACGATAGGATAGGTGTGTTTACTGAGGACAGAAGTAAAGGAAGCAACTGGATAGATGATAGAACAAGCAAGACACCCACGACGTCCGCCTTGAACCATACCACCAGCAGTATAGGGAGGCTTAAGAGAAGAGATATGAGAAAAGATAGATCTAAGATTAGCAGGTTTGCAGTAGGAAATAGAAGGTGCCTCTCTGATAACAGCAGAAGTACAGGTTGAAGAAGAACTCCTTGATGAGTGCGCCCAGCCTATGAACACCAAGAAAATAAGTGGTGATGAAGGAAGTGAAGTTACTGCGAGCCCTCTTATGACTAGAATTATGATGTAAATCAGCAGGGAATGTTTTTTGTTTTTTTCCACGATTTTATGCAGGAGTTTGCGTTTTGTTCCATGCAGCGTTGACTTGAACGATAATTGTTTTAGATTTTGACCTATATTTAATGCGGCCTTTTAAGATATTACCATCAGTATCTACTTCTATTTTCATGATATCAGTCTCTAATATAAGTGTATGTGATTAATTTATTTACATCTCTACAATCAGTCTAAAGCGATAGTTTTAATTTTTTTTGAGGTTCTGACCTGTTTTTTTTTTATAAAATATATTGTGACGAAATATCCTTAAATGCGTAGTGAATAAAATTTACCGAATAAATTATATGATGGATATACAAACAAGCACCATTTATTAACAAACAACAATTTTTCTTTAGCTATT
This sequence comes from Hermatobates lingyangjiaoensis, assembly GCA_026182355.1. Lineage (NCBI taxonomy): Eukaryota > Metazoa > Arthropoda > Insecta > Hemiptera > Hermatobatidae > Hermatobates > Hermatobates lingyangjiaoensis. Next base: position 2,821,098 of record JAPFBL010000004.1, on the reverse strand, counting down.
TCTATGCAGCTTTCCAGGAAACTAAATATATAACGTGAAGAACCCGACTAATCATTGTTTGCCTGTTTCGTGGTTTTGTGTAGCTGAAATTTCTCTTGTAAGAAGAATATATGACAAAAATGAGATTATATTTCAAAATAATGCATCAGTAACAGCAAAGTTACGACATTTCAATGGCATCTTGTGGATTAAAACTGAATGACACAATTACTGCATTAGTATTGGGAAATGTCAAAAATTACGTCTCCACACAAAAAAAAAAGATTTCAACATCAAAACAAACAACGCGTTTCAAACACTTACTATCCTTCTTCAATTAAGATCTAAAAATATGTACATATTTGTAAGTTTTAAGATATCAGCGCGAATTATTTGAAATTGGATACAATGTATGAATATTGAATTGCACTATTGAGGTTTTTAACAAGGAAATTAGTATGAAAGATGACTTAATTAATCCTAAACCTTAATTAAACAGGGCAACATACTGAAACATGAATTTATAAGTAACAAAAACGTTTAAATACCTGTTATCACACAATAACAGATTGTACAACTAATGGATTGTATTAGTTTGTGGTACAGTTTTGAGATTCGCTGGTCTAAATGGTCGGTAAGAACAACCGCATATTATCACTCCACGAAAATAGTACTTCATATTTAAAGTAAATTATGTTTGCTCAAGAAGCAAAAATAAAAATTATTCTTGTTTGCCAAAGATAAGGTACTAAGGTACAACAAGTGGATTGCTACTCAGTAGGAATGAGCCTAATTATTGTTCTTGTGTTACGGTGGATTTTCATGGGTTTATATTTATTTATTATCATAAAACGGATCAAAATTTCTCTTGCAGTACAAGGCCTATTTTTTTTAACATTAATTAATACATAATAAACTAATAAAAACCAGTTACAACACATAATATTAATGATAAAACTTATTAAGTAACAAAACTGATTTAGTGGCAGCTAAACAAACTGTAACATAATGATTAATTCCAATAATAGATGTTTTACTTTTTTTTTTCAAATTTCTTTATATCACAATTAATAAAATCTACACTGCTATACAGACCATTACATCTGAACATCATAGGAG